>JAQFZX010002330.1:0-19899 GCA_034682405.1 Hydroisotoma schaefferi | reverse complement strand
CTACTATTACTACTGCTGCTGTTACTACTACTACCCCCTACTACTACTATTACTACTGCTGCTGTTACTACTACTACACTACTACTATTACTATTACACTACACCATTTTTTCCATTTCCGAACTTGAAAGTCTCTGAAAGTGTAACCTGGCATAGAATGAATAAAAAGTCCTCATATTCTATTCAAGTTACAACAGAACCTAAAGCTACCAGTACGGTACATCCTGGAAATCCAGCCCAGAGCATTTTTCCAATAAAACTCGATTAAGCAATTAATTCCTTTATAAAAAAAGCCTGCACTCCTAGGGTTATCTATTACAAAGATATAAATACACAACTAGAATTCTTCACAAACTATTTCAAACTGCAGCTGCTTTCTTCTAGTATTTTTGTTCCAAGGATTCTTTTATTGTCTAAAGAATCATCATCACTTTCTCGAGTCTCTTTATACGTTTATCTTATTTCAAAATTGTTCAGATCTCCTTCAAACTTTATCTGATCTTTCCAAGTGTAGAATTACTCGAATCGTTTTGTAACTTGTAACTTGTTGTTGTTGAATCAATCTAGTTGGTTGATGAAAAAAGTTTATCAACAGTTTATTATATAATCCAGGAACCCCTGCTGGTCGACTGACTTATTGAATTCTACTCCAGTTGACTTGGCTTACTGCTATTTTCTCATAAACATGGACAGACTACCGTCACTAAATAAATCTTTTGTTTACCTGGTTGGAGTTTTTTCGGGATAGAGTTTAAGGATTGATTTTATTATAAAAGTAGGAGAGGTAAGAAAGGAATACCTTTGGACTTGTCATTTCCAGAAGATGTACGCATTATCTCTCAAGTCAGAAACAGACTTGAAGTAGAAGTTTGTTAGAAAGTATTGGTAATGTGATATCCTTTCTTTCATGTTACTTGTATTCTACTTCAAACATTATTGGATCCATTGAGCTGTATAATTTGTATGGGAGTTTTGGTAGAAAAGGTTTGGAGAGTTTATAAAAAGGATGCGGAGGATGGATGTTCGTGCTTTTTAAAGTTTGTAAAATTGTGGAGGAATGGCTTTATCTGGTTAATCTCTTTTTGAATTTAATAATAAATGTTTTGTAAAGCGGCAGCTTTTACTTTCTCATTTGGTTAACAACTTTCCGTTAGAGAAAGGAGAGAGAGATGATATTTTATTCCGACTAACAGACTCACTTTCACCGTCTCCTTTCTTTTTAGGATTATCTGGGTGGTTGTTGTCCAAAGCCATCAACTTTATCTACTTTTATTCACAGAATTATAGGAGGCTCTATGCTCGGTTGTGAGTTTATGAATTATACATTAAATCACATACTACCTTTCACCAGTAACATGGAATTACTACTACTAACACTACAACTACTACCACACTACTACTATCATTACTACTACTACTACTACCACACTACTACTACTACCACACTACTACTATCACTACAACTACTACCACACTACTACTACCACTACAACTACTACCACACTACTACAACTACAACTAACTTATCGCTACAACTACTGCTACTACTACTACCATTACTACTACTACTACTACGATATACCGCTACAACTACTACAACTACTCACAGTAAGTGTTAAAAAATGGGTAAGAAAAGTTTGATGCATACCTTTGTGAAAGTGAGATTGTAGGTAGAATGTGAAAGTCGTAAAAAGTGAGAATAAAAAGAACACATTTTGAGGGGGTTTTTCTTGTGGATCCACCCACACATGGAACTTCTAAGTAGACAAACCTTTATTGAACAATCCTTTAAGAATATTGTTGGTTGGTAGTGCACTTGACATTTTACATTATTCCTTCTTTTTCTACCTTTTCCGTCTAAAACTTCTCACTTCTGCTCTATTAGTTCTGTCTGCCGGGATTTCACAATTTATAGTGTACATTATTTTGTAAATCCTCCATTCCTTCCAGTCACCAATTCCCTTTCAAAGAATAACACTTTTATAAAAGCTTGGCAGAAGATGCATAAAAGTTATAGCCAAAAAATCAAGAAAACGGTTTGATTTGTAAATACGTACCAGTCCATTCCCTCTTTTTACCCATTTTTCTCGCACATAAAATGTAAAAGTACCTTTTTCAGAGCATTTATGACATACTTGTCCAACTAATCTCATTTCATGGCTTAAAAAGGGGGAGTTAATCTCTATTTAATATGCACATTCCCATGAATTGTTTAGATTTGCAGAGTATTTAATAAATCTTTAATACCAATAAAGCTACATTTCTTGCTTTCTTGAAATATGGGATAGCAACACTCAAGTGTTTCCAGTCTCGAGAGCATTATGTACGGAGGATTACCTTCATTTACCCTAAATCCTCGCCCATATGCCGCCCTGGTTCATTATGCCGCACGCCTGTCCTTTACATGTTAAAAGGGGACTCTCTCCCATGTTAAACATCTTTCTTTGCATGTATAAACCGCGGCGTATGGGCGAGGATTTAGGGTAGGTCAAATTTACAATATCCTCCTCCAAACCCTCCTACCTACATTTCTACTTTGTTTCTAATCTCTTTCCGTCCTAATGCGGCTGAATAAAATATGCATTAAGAAAAGCTAGAGTGGAGTTTTCTACATTGTTAAACAGAATAGGTAATACTAAGGATTTCCAGGTAATAGATGATGACAAGCATGCGAGAATGCATGTTTAGGTTTATTCACTCAGGTAAACGCGTGGATAAAAATTTGGAAGCTTGCTTGCTTTTTTAAATATCAAAGGAAGTAGGTAGGTTGAAGTTCCTTGTATCCGTTGGTGTCATTATCTAACCTGATTACCTGAAAAGGAAACACCTTATTTGCATTACCTTTCTTTAAATTATAAGGAAATCTCAAGGATGCTTGCAATTAATTAGGAACATACTTAGGAGGAGTCAATGTTTGCTGATTTAGTCGCATAAATGTGTTATTTAGTACAATTAAAGTTCTGTGAAATTGGGAATGAATCCCTTTCATCTTCCTTGCCAGTTTGAAGAGGTACTTGGTAATAATTTTGTCGTAATAAGTTGGTTCTACTCACTTAGGGTGATTTAAGTGATACGCTCCTTGCTACTCTTGAGTTTTGGTTGTGCGGTTTTTGATGGGGTTTTGGGTAGCTCGATTACCAAAAAAGCATTGGGATTTTGGAGTTTTTTGCCCTAAAAACCCTGAATTTTTAAATCTAAGAAATGATCTATTAATTATTATTACTTTGGGAAATTATACAGAATAGGATTTAGAATGATGGATGGATCTGTACAACCGCATAGCTTAGTGTTTGTGCATAGGAACTGAACGCATAAAAACCAAAACCCATGCATCTACTACCTAATAAACCCTAAAACCCGGGTTTTTGCTATCCTGGTTTAAAGATCTACTTCAACCGAGAGAGTAATGAGAGCCATTGTTCCCAACTCCCCATATGATATAATATCTATAGTCCTCATCCAACCTTAATTAAAGGGAGGATCCCCACACAATAAATAAAAAATAGACCACATAAACCTTTCAAAATAACTTGTTTCCAGTGTAAAAGCTAAATCATGGATATTTTGCATTGTTTTCCAGATAATCCAGCCATCCAGCCATCCATCTCTACCATTTTTTGTGTGTATTTCTCAATCCTGAACACACACGCTCCAGGGGGACGCAGGATATGATCATTTCCACCATTTCTGTTCCGGAATGTAGGACAGTTTGTGTCAAGGGAGGTTGGGACTTTTACAGTGTCAGTTCCAGTTGGGCAGTCAGGGAATAAATACACAAAACCAAACTACAAAAGGGTAAAATATCATTTAACAAGGTCACCACCAAACCAACCAACAAACATCCAAAAAAGTTGGAAAGAATCCTAATAAACCTCAGCGGAACTGGCTGAACTTTTGAAATATAAATATAACGGATCCAATAATGTATTATGGGATCTTTAGAGTAATAGAAGTCTGGCTTTTCCAATCTGACATTTATCTCCTAAAGTGTGTACAGAAGAGATAGAACTATAGGAAGCTTTCCGGTGTAAATCGTATGCAAACCAATCTGTAAATGTTACGGGTATCTGACTTTCGTTAAAAAGTAAACCAACTAAACTACAGAATTCCCCAGCGATTTGCAGCAAAGTTGTAGGGATTAGCGGAATGTGTGAGGAATCCTGTCATTCTTTAACAAATAGTTGTTACCTGGCTCAACAACTGAGTGATTTTTAATAGAGGAATTAGAGTGGAACTGAGTGATAACTTTTTGTTGGGAAATTGTGACAAATCTCAATGAAGTATGCAAGATTAATTATGGAAGGTTTGCAGACTTTAGTGTGAATCTTTTAAAAATAAAAGCCAGAAGTTTTAAACTATAAATACTGATCCCCAAGGAAGGAACACCTCCTCAATATCTTTTGATTACCTTCATAAAACTCCAATAAAGCCCTTGACAAAGTACACTCTATTTAGGGGAAAAAAACTGAAATACGTGAATAAAAACTCAAAAGCTATCTCCCTATCCTCTTCAAGCTCAAATCTAAAGTAAATAAACACTTTATTTATAAGGTTATTATCTCTGGAAAATATCAAACATCTTTCAAGCTCTGAATCTCACGCAATCCGTCCCTGGATAGTCAACTCTTTCCTTGAATTAAGGGATGATAAACGGCTATTTACTCAAGTAGTAACCCTCAAGTCTTATCCACATCATTAGTCAACCTTTTCAAGTAAATCGAACCAACATAACAACTTGAATAGAAACGGACAAGAAAGTTCAACCGTTTGAGTTATTATAAAATCTTCAAATAAACAATCTCCAAAGACCTAAATGAGGGAGGTTCCTGGTTGAAAAAAAGCTACCCAACTGAATGTAAAGTTCAAATAAACCTGTAATTTAATTCCAACAAAAACAAGGACAAGACCTCAGTTCTTTGGGGATAAAATCTCCAAAACAAACCCACATAAAAGACGTTTCCATAAAACAAAAATAGGATGTCTTCGCAAGGACTGGTCTCGTCCTATCTTTCCCTATCCTTCCCAACAACAGGGGACCCTGCTTCCTATGAATCTCATTCTTATGACAATTACACCCTAAATAATGAGACCCTTACTAAGGGGAACGGGAGTTTTGAGGAAGGACCCCAGAAAATCGAGTTCTCGTTTGAATTCCAAGTGTTAATTTACATGTTATATAACATTGTATTTGTTTGGGCCGTTGTTGGAAACATCCTCGTTTGCTACGTCGTCTTTTCGTCCGTCCGGATGCGAACCGTGACGAATTATTTGATTGCCAATTTGGCAATTGGAGACCTCCTCATGGCCCTTTTGTGTGTCCCTTTCTCATACATTCCGGTACTTAAGCAGTATTGGCCGTTTGGACTTGTACTTTGCCATGTTGTTTCTCCAGCTCAGGCCGTATGCGTTTTTGTCTCTGCTTATACCCTCATAGCTCTGGCTATTGATAGGTATATGGCTATACTCTACCCTCTCAGGCCGCGGCTTAGGAGGAGTCAGGCGCTCGTTGTTATTGCGCTTGTTTGGATCATCGCTGTACTCACTTCAGCACCTATTGCCATTTTTACTAGGTTGGAAGTGGATCCTGATTTGGGACTGCCCTTTTGTGAAGAGGTGAGTTTAATTTTGAGTTTTTTTGTGGGTTATTTTATTATGTGATGATTTTTAGGGCAACTTCTATCTTTATTTGGGACGGATACTTACAAAATTTGTGGGCATTTCGTACTTCGGGAGGGTGATAGTTTTCGAGTAAACTTCTATCTCTTGTTTGTGACGTGTTTATTTTAATGAATGGGCTGAATCAACAACTTAACTTGGGGTTTTGCATCTTTCTTATGTTAATCAAGAGGGATTAAGGGGTTTATTTAGGGTAAGATTATAATAATCTGCACTTTCAATGGACCGAGTTGAAAGTCCTAAATAATCATTCATTGGTTTTAGGGTTTTTAAACCTTGTAAAAACAAGGTTTGTTTTGACGGAATATAAATAGGGTGATCTAATCCGCGTCTCTGACTCAATGTTCCTCAAATTCTACCTTTATCCTTTTCCAGGAAGGGATCCGTGGGATTTAGCCCTGAGATTTAATTCTCTGCTCTCCTTCCTACCCAATCCAGGGAAGTAGTTTAGCAAGACACAATAAATATTGTCCAATAAATCTATCAAATTACAAATTCAAATCACGATTACAGAACAGAAATGGGAAAACAAATACAAATACTAAGTAAGCTGTCTTGGTTTACTAATAAATAACAAATGGGGATATTATATTCAGACCGGGGTCCGGTTTTGAGTTTGATTTATTTTGTATTCAACTCAACACGCTTTTAGGTACATTGCATCGCAACTGTAAATAAATCAAGAGGATCTACGTTTTTTTTAAACTGTAGCAGGCGATAAGAAATAGGAGTAAAGTATTCATTTATTATTTCAACAGCTTTGTGTGTATCTCTATTTATAACTTAGGAAGGGGACCTCGGGGTTTGTACGCAGTGTAGTGTACTTACCGTATTTCCGTAAATAATTCCCCCTATGTTACTCATGTTAAGGGTTTTAATTTTTCCTTCGAATTATGCCTGGAACTGGAGGGAATTATTTGGAGAAATAGGGTACTTTGATTTGGTAGTTTTAGAATGTATCATTGTGATCTGGGGGACGGGGAAGTGTAGAGAAAGTATTCAGATTAAGTTAGGTGGATTGGTCTTTTCCGTAACGATTCATGGATGAAAAGCACGTTTCTTTTATCCTTTTTTTTTGAATTATTTACAAAGATCGAGCAAGAATGATTCCATTTTGGCAAGTTCCATTCTAAATAAAATGATATCGCTTTCTTTCTACTCAAATAAAAAATGTCCATTCAGAGGAAATTGTAGGACAAACCCAATTGATTTCCACTCTAAAACCCAGCAACTCCAACAAATTCCAATTTAAAATTCTTCACACCAATTCCTAAGGGCGACTTAATTTATACTTTAAACAGACCACGAAACACAAACAGTTGGGGTCTACTCGTGCCCTATTTCCTCCTCATATTTGACTTTACTACCACTACTACTGCTGCTACTACTACTACTACTACTACTCCTACTACTACTACTACTACTATTCCTACTACTACTACTCACAACACTACTACTGTTACTGGTGCTACTACTACTACTACCTCTACTACTACCACTACTACCTCTACTACTACCACTACAAACACTACTACTACCACTACAAACACTACTACTACCTCTACTACTAGTACTTCTACTACTACTACTACTACTACTACTGCCACATACTACATACTACATACTACATACTACATACTACTACTACTACTACTACTACTACTACTACTACTACTATTACTACTACTACCTACCTATTCTATTTATGCTACTGTCAGTAAGAAATGAATGATTAAGTTTCAGTTTGCTGGAAATGGTATTATAAGGAACCGGAACTGCCGTCCCTATCTCAAAATCCTTCTATCTATGTAAGGATAGTATGTTGTTATCAATAACTAAAGAATACATCCCAAGAAGAAGTATTCTCTAAAGTGTAAAACCCGACCGTAATATCCGAATCCCGTTTTTACGCCTCCATTCCCCAGATCCTAAACTCCCATATCTCGTCATCATCTCTTCAGCCTAGATAATCTTTTCTTCTCATCCTCCTCAACTATTTTCCATACTTTGACTTTATGGAAATGAGTTTTTGTCTCGGTTTATTTCCCTTTTCCATGAAAACTACAAACCAACATCCTTTCCTTACTTTTGAATTTGACTTTATAACCAATCCCAACACTTCTAGGGCCAGTGCTAAAGCTCCTTATATTTGCAACAAAGTTAAGTAAGAAATAGATAAAGGAAGGTTTCTTTACTTTGGACAATCTCCGTATCTTTTGAAGGAAATAACAAATATCTTGACAACGAGGATAAAGTCAAAGTATCCAACGGGGCTGAAAGTAAAGTAAATCGGGTAGTAAAGCCGTAACCAATCTGCATTTTGAGTCGAGCTTTTGGCAATCAAACTCATCTGTCCTTTCCACCACCACCGGCTGTACAATGTCCAAACCTTTTTTACCCTCCAACTCAACAACTGAGGCTTTCCAGACTGACTGTCTTCTTCTAATTCTAATTCTACTTAGTCTTGCATAATATAACAATAGAGCTACGTCTCCCTACTTTTTTCTCGGCACTTTACTGGCTGAATTACTCATTAGCGAGGAGGCCTAATGTAGCTGGCTGATTTTAAAGGGATTTGACAGAAATTAGGGCAAGATTTATGACGGTAAACGACTGCACTTATCTCTCTACGTTCTTAGGTTCTGAGGTAGAGTGATTTATTAATTAAATATGGAACAAGTGAACACAGGTTGAGTTGGTTGTGTCTCTGTGCGTGCAAAGGGATCATGATTAAGTAGGCTTTTTTATTTTAAATAATTCCCCCTTTAGTAGTGCCCCCGTTGAAAGATTCCCCGTAGCTTTAAAAATTAACCTTGAGCTTTATTTTAATTATTTGAAGGGATTTAATAATATTTCCATCGAAAGGATAATTCCTCCTGGGGGAATTATTCCAGAAATACGCTATCTTAAAGTTAACTTTGTGTCACAGGATCTCCGGATGTTTTACATGGAATTCCAGGAACTTGGAATACATTTATAGCCTTTTTGATGTTTTTTTACGGAATTCAGCTTTCATTGCTGTTCCGGCCAGACGTCTAGGAAATTAGGTTAAAATAAAACTGGTGACCCATCCGTTTTGAATCCCAAGAACTAGCTACAGAAATGTACCAACTTTATCTAGTCTTTTCTAGCGATACGGTGTCCAGACGTTTTGGCAAAGTCACATTGGCGAAGACACATTGGCGAAGCCACATTGGCAAAGACCGACGATACTTTGGTGAACCCAATTGGGCAGAAAAAAGGCGAAAAATATCCACTTTAGCATAGACACATTGACAAAGACACATTGGCAAATCCCGCTGACAGGTTGGCAAAACTAAAATGCTAGAGAAGAGTGCATACACAAAGGAATGAATCCAAGCTTGATGCCAAAGTTACCTTTTTTTGAAAACATTTCTGCCAAAGTGTCTTTGCCAAATTGGCGTAGGTCTTCGCCATTGTGGTTTTGCCATTGCGTCTAGGAATGAGCTATACTACCCTCAAACCTTAACTACGAAGTCGCAAGTAGCGTATTTCCAAGTCGTCCAATTCTGCTGGACTCGGCTTAAACTTTTGAAAGCCTTGCAGGGGATTAGCTCTTATTGAAAAAAGTTCCTTCAAACCGTAATTCCCAAGGTCTCCGGAATTACGGAACCCTAGACTTTTGAAGTTTCACATGAAGTAAATACGAAGAGTAAACTCCCAAGAGGATACGGTTTATAGGGATTTAGAAAGAAACACGTACATTGAACACAGACAGAGCTATATACTTTTTATTTCCAAGCTTTCACCCAATAAAACGTCAAATAATGTTAATTTGTCTCCGAGGCCCAACCTGCTACGTGGTAAGATAGGGTAGGAATTTCATTAAACTTTGTCAACTCATCATCCATCCGTCTAAATCTCTGTCGAAAGTTTAGCCCGACTTGTGGTTTACGTTTAGGTTTAAAACCAACGAAAAAGAGATAAACTTAACCAGTTCCGACAACCGGGTTTAGGTTGGAGGCTTTATGGCTCGGAGGATAAGTCTAAGAAATTAAATTAACCGTGAAGAAATGCATATCCAGCAGACTAGGAAAGTTTAGGCTTTAAATAAAGTATTTTTTAAAGCTTATTCTAAGTAATATGTAAAAGATTATAAAAGAGCTAAATATTACATGGAAGTTTAAAACTTTATTTGATTTCTCTTTAGAAAGGAACATACCGTATTTCCCGTTTTAATTCGCCAGGGGCTTTATTATTTCGAAATAAAAACGTTTAACAAGGAAAGGTATGAGGGATTAAATCGGAGGTGGAATTATTCCGGAACGGGGGGGGGGGGGGAATTAAAAGGGGAAATAAGGTAGGATATGTTTCAATTGAAAAGTGGAGTTTACTCGGTTGCATACAACAACCTTTTATTTATTTATTTAGAAATTGAAGGACGTGAAGCAGGCAGAACTGAAAATAATGAAGTATAATATAATACTCGTAGGACTTTGTGGGTTTTGAGGTTAATTTTGAGGTTTAATTTAATAGAAAACTGTTCCAAAGGGAGTGGAGTTTTAGGCGTTTATTCCAGGAATATATGGAGAATTAAAGTTTATCTAATTTAGATTCTACGTAAGGATGGGATTTAAACATGTGAACAAATGATATGGCTAATATAATCCATTAATTTAAAACTTTCTACTAAAAAGCGCACGTCTATTCCTTCTCTAAACTCGTAGTTGATGAAGTTATAAAGTAAAGCTTACTAATGAGGTCAGAGGTCAGTCTACTCTTATTATTTGAAATGGACACCACACATATCCCCTTGCCAGAGGTACGGAGGTATGGAGGTTTAATTATTCCCGAAAATCCAACCATACACTTGAGATTACTCTTCAAAGTTGAGTTTTTTTGGGAAGGGATATTAATTTAAAAATATTGTTAGTAATAAGCTGTAGTTTTAGAACTTTCGTCGGCTAGATTTAGAGTTAGATAACAAATAGTCTGGAAATAAAGCATTCTTGACGGCCACGTGTGAAGCTTGATTGACGTTGAACTTCATTCGTAGAAAACAGTTGAAATGTTTGGCTTTAAACGTATATAGTTGTAGTGGGTAATTTATAATAAACCTGTTACATAATCGACATTGAAACAAAACTAATCCCTCAGAGCAACAGCAAAGCAAGGCAACACACCGCATAATAACCCCCTTGAGCAACTATAGCCAATCCTATTCCTGCAACTGGAGGAATAAATTGTGATATTTTCTAGTTTTGCAGACTATTTTGTTAGTTAATCTCGTTTTGAATGGGACTTTATAGAATATAAAGGGTTTCTCCATCCGTAAATCCAGTTTCATCCTTAATTGAGCCGAGGATTTAGAAATTCCACCAAAACTCAGCTTAAAAAAAGAATGTTTTGGGTAATAAGCTGATGAAGCAGGACTAAGTTCCTTTAGATTATCCTTTAGATATGCAACAATTCACCATCGCTTTCATCTCCAATGCCCACAAGCGATTGGTTTATTTTAGATTTAACTTTAAATTTGGACACTTTAGAGGATACAAGCAATACCGTATTGTTTCGAATAGCGACCCGGGCTAGTATCCTTTTTTTTAGTTTTTTAAGGGTTAAATAAGGCGTTTATTTGTAGTAATTGAGGGGGACACTATTCCAGATAATACGACATGTGTATTGTATACTCTAAGATGACCAAATAATGGAGGGTGAAAGTGCTGGTTTTTGGATGTATAACTTGGTAAAGTGAGCTCATTATTCGCTAAGGATGGATTATGGATAAAAACCCTTTTAGACTTGTAATTTAAATTACCTGGATTTATAGCCAGATATCAGGTTATGGAGAATTTGTAGAAGGAAATGAAAAATATAAATTTAAAGTAAAATAACCTAAGGTGGATCTGCAAAAAACAAAGGGTTCTAGGCCCAAATTTTAGAATTTAGTAATGAGGAATGGAAAAGGTTGAACGTTGCAAGTAAGTGTTCAATTAATTATACAACAAACATTTCCAACAATTACAGGAACAAGATCCAATTTATTTCTGCCCAATTACAAGGTTTGTGTGACTATAATTCAGCCTAGAATGTTAAATCTGGCTGTGTAGATAAATTAATAGGAACTGTTATTATTCACGCGTAGAGAATTGGCGAAATCGCTGAGGGTACGAGGGTACATTGTACCCCGTAGTTTTATAATGTACCCCCTAGAGTTCCCTTTCCTTTACATGTTGAGCGGGGGCTCAACCCCTTCCTATCCTTTAATGCTATTCGTACCCCCCTGGTACCCCCTTGTGGTAGGGCCTATGGTAAAGTACTGAGAAACCACCATTTTATTTTAAAACTCTAAGCTAAATTAGGTTTTTCCATGTCACACGATCTTCATACCTTTTTACACTTTCCTCAAACAAGATAAAACAATTTAAAACCTTAATTTCCTCCCCAGCTAAACTCTTTTACTTTCCCAGTAAAAAGGGCGAGAAGTTTCGAGATTGTCATGCATAATTCATGTAAAGGAGAGCAACAAATTACATATCTATATCCGGTTGGTATGGTTGGCTCCTTCCTGGGCTCATGAATCATGGTGAAGACTGGAAATGTGTATTAGAAATTAGAGCTGTAAATCATCGCTATCGAGCTATAATAAATAGATACTAGAGACAGGTAGAAGAATTGCATAAATTACTCCAGGCTTTCTCTACAACCCAAATACATTAATCTACGTTAGTTTGCAGGGAACCTTGCTGAGCTAAATTGTAATTTGGAAGTGTCATTTTAAAAAAGGATTGGCTCAAAACCCTTTAAACATTAGCGTCTCTTATTGAGAAGGATTACTGGGATCCTTCCAGTGGTTTTGGGAGGTTTTGAAGGAACGAGTTTCTTCATTTCTGTATTGCCAAAATTAGCCATTTAGATACAGCTGCGGCATTGCATTGGTGAGATTCTTACAGTATTTTATACAGTTTCTTGACAAATCTTACACTGAAATATCTTCAAAGACCAAAAAGCAAGGTCTAGAGAAAGGTAATTTGCATACTTGATGAATGGCCCTGAAGAATATCGGTCTCTTGGATTTATATATTTGTGTATAAAAAAACACTTCAAAACGAGATATTTTTGACAAAATAATTCCACGACAAGATTCAATCGAATGAAGAAGACATGCTATTTATTTAAGCAGACTAGATTTCTAATAACTGCCTTTCTAAAGTTATTTAAATCCTAAAGATCTCCTAAAATCCCAAGTCCAAACAAATAGTTAAACTAACTGGCATTCATTCTCCAAACTTTCTAGCCCTTTTCCTCGAACTGAAGTCAAAATTCAGGGTACAAGAGGCAGGCTGTTATTCTAGAGATGCTGTACAACTGCAAAAGTAACAAGTCCATTCTTCCCAGATCTAAGATAAAATTAGCTTCATTACACAATAAATTCGGTGGATTACAGTTACAGTCTCAGCTTTTTGGAGAACTTGATAACTTTGCTAATAAGTTTAGTTGGAGAATTAATTACCTAAGAACCACAACAACAAAGTCTTGATCTTGTTATACTGTCGACCCACTTTAGGGCTTTGCTTTACTCATTAAGTTTGAGTAGCAGAGACGAGACGTACGCACGTACGTTTGATGCATAAGTTACGATAAACTGTACCAAGTTATTCCAACAAAGCTGTCACAATTAATTAACTTTTGGTAAATAAATAGTAAATTAATCCCACAAGGGAAATAGGGTGTTTGAAGTCCATCCTGCTTTTATTTATTGCGACTAACTTAACCTAATTTGAACAACAAATTGAAGAGTTGATGATGATGAAAGTAAATTAACTCGGGAGTTATGGATTTAAATCAGGACGTTTTCTTATTTGGAGTGGCTATTATTATTATTATTATTATTATTATTATTCGGATGATGAATAGTTCATGTTATGTAACTGTCAGTCAGATTCGTTATACAATATTTTCAAAGTAATTGGCATTTACTGTTTCCAAACTATCATTTCTGTTGAAAGGGAATTAAGTAATATTAGCATTCAATTAAGGCTAATTGAATGACGCAGTTTGGTGTGTTTTCTTGTTATTTTTTATTGCGATTTCGATAGATTGTTGTTTAATAACTTGGGCTGTATTTTATTTAGGCAATTGGAAAGTTGGTATGAGAGTTTGCAGGGAGTATCTTTTATTTATTGTTGGATGGTTTTTGTAATTTTGTAAACTTATATAAAAGTTTGAAGTTCTCATGGTCTGATTTAAAATGGGAAGGGGCATAGGAAAGATGATGGTGGATTGATTGACCCAAAATCCATAAATAAAGGGCAGAATGAGTGGCAGTAGCAAGGTCAATTAGGGAAATTACGCTATAATATCCTCCAGAATTACTTTCCACTTTTTATGCAGGGAATTAAGTATAGGAAACCTCCTCCGAGCAGCTTCGTAAATCCAGTCAATTCATGGTTTTTTTACGGACTATTTTTATAACTTTTTACTTATGAAATTGTATTAACATGGACAAGATAGGGAAAATTTACATTTTTAACATGGAAAGGTACTGGGGAATTCTACCGGAGGGGAAATTATTTCGGGGTGGGGAATTAAATCGGGAAATACGGTATTTGGTGACCCTAAAGAGCTATTTTTGACCTCTGCAGGTCTATTTCCAGTTTGGCGAAAGTAATATTCGGTTGGTAATTTTCAATCAAAAGTACACACGCGTTTTGATCCATGTTTATTGAAGGTTTCGTACCCCAACGGTTTTATTGCGGCCACCACTATTGAAAAATGTATACGGACCGACATACAGACGGATGGATTACATGAGCACGTAACCCTATGAACTGGGCTTTCAAACTAACTTTCTCTTTCACAATATGAAATCCTTCAATCTCCACGTGTACTTTGGAACCAGTCAGTCACGGATTTATTACCCTTTAAAAAAGTCCTTCAGCCTCCTTGGCCTCTTCAAAGCAAAGACAGGGCTCGGCTAAGCGTGCAAAACATGGTTAATTAAAACCCAATTTAGTAAGTACCAAAACACAGAGTTTGACGAATAAACAGCGACTTAAGAAATAACCGGAAAGCTGCTTTTGACAATCATCTAAAACTATCCACCATTTATTTGACTAATCTTTGGCTACTAAATTCTTCCAAGGTTGATCAATCAACTCCAACTCCGGATATTACATTTTTTTCATGCATAGCAGGAAATAAACAAATATCCCAGTTTAAAACCGGGTTTTCATCATATTTATAGTTACCCTAACTCCTCGCCCATATGCCGCGGCTTATATGAATACCTTTTTTCACATGTAAAATGAAAGGCGTGCGGCATAATTAACGAGAGTGGCATATGGGCGAGGTTTTAGGGTTACTTTATCCTAAAAATCCCTTCCAACCTTACTTCCTATTACAGCATCATTTTATTAATTTTATCCTCAATAACTTAAAGTCAACAATGCCTGTTCGTGCAGTTAAAAAAATGAGCCCAGTCCGGATGTAGATGGATACTAAGGCTTTAAAACCAACACACGATTCTCATAAAAAAAACCACAGCCCCGTTTCTCAAACTTCAACATGTAATTAATATTATAAATAACAATGTTTTTTGCAGTCTGGCTGGGCGGACGAGCGACTAAAGCTGTATTACAGTTTAACGTTGATGATCCTCCAGTATTTCTTCCCGATCTCCGTGTTAATCTTCACTTATACCCGGATAGCCCTGGCCGTCTGGGGAAAGAAGGCACCCGGAGAGGCTGAAGATGCTCGGGATCAACGTCTCGCAAAAGCCAAGAGGAAGGTCAGTCTTGGTCATTTATTCCTCGTTTAGTCGGTTCAGTTGGACTGCTATTATTATTTCAATTAATTCCACATTTATTTACCCAATCTAAAAAAAACAAAACATCTCCGGGAAAACTCCAGTCTCGTAATGATAATCCCTGATGTCAACTCTCACAGGCTGTAGCTTATCGTTAGAGTTATTCTTATTACCCTATATTTCCTAGTAGTAGCCCCATTTAATTCTACCAATAGTGGCATGAGCCTTTATTCATTTTATTCGGTAACGTTTACAGCAGTAGTAGTTTTTTATGCAAGATACACAGCGTTTTATATAAAGAAATGGAAGTGTTCTGGGCTGAATTGGCTCTTGAGTTCTGTGCATTTCATATGCTTTAGTTTAGTAAGTTATGAAAAAAGAAGTAAGAAGTTGATTGCTTTTTTTGGTAGAAATGAGAAATGATCGAGACGACTAAACAAAATAAAGATTATCGAGCAAATAACGTGACAAAATTGGAGATTAAGTTACAAATGATAAGGTCTTACCCAATTTTACTCACGTTGAAAAATAACACAAGGGAAAGAAAGGAAAGACGCTCTAAGATTGTAGGCGTATATTGTATTACTAAACTTGTAGAATACAACTACACAGCTTAATTCGTCCAACAACCTCTTTTTTCTTGGGTAGTTATCCTATTTTTTTTTTACATGTGAAGTTTAATCTTTTGTCGCATGTTGTTAGGCGTGAGGTGAGGATATTGAAACCAATTCTGTTCAATTCTAAAAGATTTTACTCAAGTTGAATTTGTAAAGAGTTCTTTTCTCTCTAGTTTTATTGAATTTTTGTTAAATGTGATGTTTTTTAAGCTGCAGAGTTGTGTAAATTGTTCGATTTGTTGTACAAATCAAAAGATTGCTATTTCGCAAGTTTTGTTTTTTATAGAAATCCGTGAGCAGTAATATTTTAATTATCCTAACGAAACGATGATTCTGTTTAGTTGTTATTTTGGAGAAACCTTTCATTAATCTATCTACATATTAAGCCAGATTATATTACTTAAGTTGTAGCTAGAGTGGTTCCTTACTTCCTTTGCGTTTTTATTCCTTACTTTCTCCCTATTTTAGTGTGAGATTCGAGTTGTGAAAAGATAAACTACCGTATTTCCGGAAATTACTCCCCTAAGGAGTTATTATTTCAAAGGAAAAGTTGAAAAAACAACGTTTAGCATGGAAATAATGTAGAGGGGAATTATTTCTGGGGGGGGGGGTTATTCCAGGGGGAGTAATTTCCAGAAATACGGTAATAGTGTCTTTAGAAAGGGAGGTGGAAGGCTGTTTGTCCCGTATTTTGATACATTGTTACTGGAGGAAAGTATATAAGGAGCTTAGCTTACATTTTCCTAGGAAAAGATCAAAGTGCGAATTGTCGTAAATTGAACCAAAGGAATTGCAACTGGTTATTGTGGTTGTTTTTTGATGATTGGAGCTTCAATTTAACCATTTAGAGAGAAAGAGAGAGAAGAGGTCATGCAAAACTATAACCTAAAAAAAGCCAAGGGCGGAGGAACGCTGTTTGTCCCATATTTTGATTATTGAAAGTACGGAAAGTACATAAGGAGCTTACATTTTGCTACATTTTACTAGGAAAAGATCAAACTGCGAATTGTCCTAAATTGAACCAAAGGAATCGCAACTGGTTGTGGTTGTTTTTTGAAGATTGGAGTTTCAATTTAACCATTTAGAGAGAGAAGGGGTCATCTAAAATTATAACCCTAAAAAAAAGCCCCCAAACCTTTATGAGAATTGTCCTGGTTGTAATACAATTTAAGGAAATGTGTATGTCTTGTTTTGAAACATCCAATTTAGCTTAACTCTCCTCCAATAAATGTAAAAAGTAAGGTTTGAGCATTTCCTTCCCTTCCTTTCCCCATTATTCTACTATCAATTGCTTTATTTCCTGGAAGGAAAGTCACTTTACTTTTATTCCAATGCTTTACTTGAATTGAAGAGATAAATAAAAAGTAATTGAGATTTGTTCAGAAGTCGCAACAACAAATGGGGAAGAAAGCTTTGAATTTATTTTTATCTCTTTCATCGTCCTTTCTTTGTGTTTTTATGTTGGGAAACGAGACAGAGTTCAAGGATTTGTTGTAAAATGTTATACTGTCATGTTCATCTCAATTTCTCAATAACAATCAGGTCACAAAGGTTACAATAAAGACTGGCTCTATTCTTCCGATAAAATTAGAAATGATCTTTGATACTTTAATTGGAGTTAATCAGACGTGTCTAATTTTTATAGCCTTTCTCGTTCGCACGTGTTAACAAATTATTATTTGTATGGATCCTTTGTTTATTTAATTAAATAACTTGCACTTTGTCTACTTTGCATGGATTCCCAATTATTATTCGCTTGAGGGAAAGTTATTAATCACTTTTGTAGAGATTTGCATTCACAGCACAACACGTTTTGTATACTGTTAAGTTTAGTAAACGTCCTTTTACTTATAAAGTTCTAAAGTTAGGGCTTATCAAGCTTATTGTTATTTAATTAGTTTTTAATCCTTATCCTTACTTCTTATACGAACAAAGTTTCGTAACTCGTTCACTATTTAATTAATTAAAGCATTTATTCAAAGGTGAGCATAGATGGGAATGGGATTGCTATAAAATCCATTAAAGCACACAGAATCAAATATTACAAAGAGAAACCAGGTTTCAAACCTGTCACTTTCGGATGCATGAATTTGTAAAAAGAACCCTTAGAATATTACAGTAACTCTGACCCGTTTAAATTAAACCCCTAATTAAAAAAGCTACCCCAAAACCCTTTAAAAAAACTCCTAAAACCCCTAAAATCTACCCACCCTTCCACCGGAATGCCAAAAGCACAGCTAAGAAAGCACATAAAATTAAAGCGGACGTTTATACTTTCAATAAAAGCAATAATTAGTGAATGATAAATAATTGGCTTGATTGATTGTTTTTGAATTATAATTTTTGTTTTGTTTTTTCTCCCAACTAGACGGTAGTGATGACCCTGTGCGTGGTGGTAGGGTACACGTTAGCCTGGCTCCCTCTGAATCTATTCCAGCTGTACTGGACCACCCTGACCTCTGACCCCCACCCACTTGACCTCCTGGGACCTTCAAACGAGACAACGATCAACCCCCCATCCGGGGAAGATCAGGATGCCACCCTTCCGTACATCTTCTTCGCCTCCCACTGGCTCGCAATGGCTCACACTGCATACAATCCCATTCTTTACGGTTGGATTAATGCAAAGTTCCGTGGAGCTTTTGCAACCGTATTTCAAAAATGTATCCCAGCCTGGCTGAGAAAATCCCCCTCGTCTTCCTTCCGGGGAAAGGGGAGGCTCCGAAATCCTAATGCCACAAGCTGTACAACTACAACGTTGAGCCGGTCAATTAAACCGAGGATTGTTCGAATGACGGAAAGTCCATCTGCCAATGGTCGTCATCGAGGAGTAGTTGTCGGGAGTGGGCCAATTATCCCTAAGAATTCTCGACAACAGCAACCACAAATCTCATCATCCTCCTTTATTAATTTGAACTACTCGGGATCAGGGATTCGGGGTTGCAGGGATTTTGGAAATGGGGGGCAGCTAAAGTGCATCCGGGAGCTTACTTGTGATCAAGAAATGGGACAGCTACTTTAGTACAAAAAGTATATATCAATCCCTTCATTTCTTATGGCTTTTATGGGAGAATGCACATGGTTTTGGGACTGCACTGGTTGCTTGGAAATGTGGATTTTGTGCATGTTTGTGTACTTTAAGTTTGCATATTCCTGTCATTTATGAAAGGAAGGGCTGCCAATGGTAATGATGTTGGGTTTGATGGATGAGTTGGTTTATTTTTGGGACTTCATGCCAAAAATAATAATAATCTCTCACGTTTTTCTACTCTGTCAAAGGGCATGACACGGGGAGGTAGTCACCTTGCCATTGCATTGCACGAGGTTTAGGAGATTTGATGGCGATCTACTGTAAATCTGAGACGAACTATTAGGAATATTTACAGAATATTCGTTGGGAAAAGTTGTTTTTATCTTGTCAGAATTCAGGTAAGGCCTAAATGTGGATAAAATAGGGGACTTTGTGTAAGAAAGTGAAGTCCTGCTCCACCTGAGACAGTATAGCAGTTTGTTGGGATTAACTACAAAGACTGTCCACTTTACATTACTTTTCATCCTTGGATCCCTGCTGCTAATTAAGCTAGCGTATTTCCTGAAATAATGTCCCCAGGGGGATTATTCTTTCGAAGGTCAATGTAGGAATTGTATAAGCATGGATGAGATAGGGAAAATTTAATATGGAAAGGTAGGGAGGGGGAATTATTAGGAGCGGCGTTATTTCGGGAAATACGGTCGGAATTAGATTAGATATTTTGGAGATGTGCAACCCCGTCTCCCATCTTACTTATGCCCATCTGGCAATATTGTATCTTATCTCGCGTTCGTTCGAGGATAATA
>JAQFZX010002329.1:0-19913 GCA_034682405.1 Hydroisotoma schaefferi | reverse complement strand
ACCACTACTCTTAAAACTACTACTACTACCACTACTCTTAAAACTACTACTACTACCACTACTCTTAAAACTACTACAACTACTATCACTACTACTACCATTACTCTTAAAACTACTACAACTACTATCACTACTACTACCATTACTCTTAAAACTACTAACTACCACTACTACTACTTAGCGATACTTGTGTATGTCCATTTGCAATGGTTCCTTTTCTTTTACACTTTTCTAGATTTGGAAAATGTCGAATTTTAGCAAACGCGCTTCTACTTGTCAAAAATAGGCCAGCAAAGTCAAAGAAGAATTAGTATATAATCAAAAGTTGAAGACTCTTCTGATCTCACAAAACAATACTATTTAAACTCAAGAAACAAGTGAAAAAGTCTCATTTTATCTTTTAAATCACCTAACTGTTGATTTTCCAGGACCCTATTTGCTCATCGTGTTTGAATACGATAGTAATTAAATTTTATCTAACTTCCTTATTTTCCTTCTTTCCTGAACTCTTTCCCTTGTCTGGATGGCATAACTTATTATACAATCTGTTACAACTTTTAGGCCCGTATCACTCATTCGAAAAATGAGTTAGTAAATGCAATCAGAAATGAAATTTTTTGCCAACTGTCAATGATTGCAATCTCATCCTCATGTAGTAGTACAATATGGAGAAAGCATGCTTTGTAAAATGGTGGCTTCATTTCATGCTCAGTTTATTTGATTTTTAAGTGAGACGTACCTCACTTCATGTAACTGTAACACTTCGTCAAAGAGAGGGTGGTGATAACGACCATAACTTATCCTTCTGTCTTAGTAGTAACAAGCCTATTAGCGATCCGATACAGGGTCAAATGTTAGGCTTTCTTAGTACGGAAAATTAATGGCCATCTACGACGGCTAGCGACATGCCCACCACTCCGCTTTGGTATCCAATCTGTTTTTCCAGTCCACCCTCTCTCCTAACATACGTATTTGCAATAGTACTCATCGTCATACTAAGTCTGGCATATCCCCTTATTTAAAAAAAATACCCCAACCTGGCAGCCTGCCCCTACTTTAAAGTTACACCCGCTTGGCAGCCTACCGCTATTTTAAAGTTACCCCCGCCTTACAGCCTGAGAAATGGAGAACTGTGGAAGGGGGAGCCAGATACGGGGGGAGGGAGAACTGGGAAATTGTGGAAGAGGGATGGGGGAACTGAGGATGAGGGATAAGGACACGTGGAAGAGGGATGTGGGAAAAGGGGAAGGAGGGAGGTGACCCGTGAAATTGTGGATGGGGGATGGGAGAACTTAAGACGGAGTCAGGGGGAGATTAAACCAGTTGGGAAGCTAACAAGCCCCCTTGGAGGTCTACTTTACAATATAGTAGACCGCAGTGTCACATACCGTCTTGCCCTAGACAGTCGTGTCACAGTACCGTCTTGTCTCGTACTATTTTGTCAAGTACCATTCTGTCGCGTACTATTTTGTCGCGTACTATTCTGTCCGGTACCATCTCGTCCGGCATCCGAGTATTCTACCAACCGCTAGAGAGTCGCTGGTATGCGAGTATTTCTAAAAACTCATTTTTTGTAATATTGTTCTTGTAAAGTTGCAACCAAATATCACTTCGAAAAATTTCAAAAAACTTTTTGTAAACTTTTTGTTCACTGGCGATTTAAGCTGGATTGACAATGCAATAAGCGAAAGTAGCTACTAGCGGATGAACGTTTCCGATGAAACTATTTTACTTGCGCATCAGGGGTTCTTGAACGCATGCATGACAGTACCTTTATGCAAAACAAATTAATCTCCAAAAGCCATTAAATGTTGAAGATACCATAATGTAAACAATGAAGTTGTATGTCGAATAGACAGTACTATTACTATTAGTGATTGTTTATATACAACTATCTCTTACAATATTATACAGAATAGGGCAATACAAGAAAATGCATGCATATGGGACTTATAATATACGGCACATAAGAATCTTTAACGAACGGGTTGGTTTGGTATCTTCAACCAGCATGAGTTTCAAAACATTTTCAGTATTTTACACCGTTCCGTTGAGGAAAATACATGTCTTTTTACTCAGGGCTGCTCCTAATACTTTGATTTGTTTAGTTAATTGATCCATTATGTTCAATAAGTATGTGTGAAGTAAAGGAATAAAAACAAATAAATAAGAATCATCTGTACTAAACAAACGTCTAATCTTTTGAAGAGGTTCCCCACATCCACTTCCTCTAAGCATCAAGGCTGAGAAAGGCTGAGGAAGGCTGAGAAACAGTAATTAGTGGTTAAGCAAACTTTGGAAACCGATTATTTTAGCTTGAGTGCTGTCCATATGTCCGTCCTTGAATGCATTACTGATCTACAAACACACGTTGACGAGGCTATGTCATGACTATGTAGCTGTTATTTATTCATGTTGTTCCTGATTTCAGACCTTGTGTCCATAGCATTTATTAGCAAAATTACTTTTCTCTATCTGCACCATAAATGCAATATGTATTGTACATTAATACTAAACGGTATTAAGCTAGTGACTTCGCATTTCCAATTAAAATTAAAATAACTCCATCAGTCGCTTGTTAAACATGATGAATTGATGCGAGAAAAAAGCTGTTGAAAGTTCGAATATACTTTTAATATATTTTCTGATAAAAAGGTTTATTTATATGCTTGTATGATTGTAACAAGTTGAACTTCTCTCTCGATTCTAACAGAATACAGATTTGAACTTCCCTTGACCTTAGCTTTGGAATGGTTTAAATTGAAAATATAAAAAACAATTTATACATTTTTTAAATTCTTCCAGGTGGGAGTAACTCTAAATTAGAGAAGGCTTCCAGGTGAGAGTAACTCTAAATTAGAGAAGGCTTCCAGGTGAGAGTAACTCTAAATTAGAGAAGGCTTCCAGGTGGGAGTAACGCTTAATTAGAGAAGGCTTCCAGGTGGGAGTAACTCTAAATTAGAGAAGGCTTCCAGGTAGGAGTAACTCTAAATTAGAGAAGGCTTCCAGGTGGGAGTAACTCTAAATTAGAGAAGGCTTCCAGGTGGGAGTAACTCTAAATTAAAGAAGGCTTCCAGGTGGGAGTAACTCTAAATTAGAGAAGGCTTCCATGTGGGGACGGGAGGCTGCAGGTGGGGTCACTCTAAAATACGGATAGGCTGCCAGGGGGTAGGAACTCTAAAATAGGGGAGGATGCCAGGATAACGTCTTATTTTAGTTAATTTTTCTAGTAGTTTATTTTCTAGTGTGTAAAACACTTTTAAGTAATTTTGCATGATGCTTGCATTTCCTTGCAACAGTGAACATTTCATTGTAATAGGCCTCTAACTAATGAAAATGCTGTGTAGTAAATTTTTCAGTGTTTGTTTAAACCACTATATACACATTTTATGGAACATGCAGCCAAATACAGTATTCATAGGATCAATAAAAATTAATCGATCAATCTGCCACTATAACTGCACAGAAATTCTGATGAAAACGGAAGCTTTTACATTATTCTCTACCACTAATATACTAGCTGCTATTCTACAATGTGTCAAATTATTTTGACGAAGTAATGTTTTTATTGAGTACTGGCTAAGTGTCCCATAAAACATGTGCCGTCCCAGTCCCAACAAACACTACTCGGATATCTTATTTACCTTCGCTCAATCTACATAGTAAGGAAAGAATCCAGCGAATCTACGTTAAGTGCAAGTTCTACGACATTCAGTATTATTCACCCAGTCAGTAGTCCATTTCATTTGTAGGAGGGCGTACAGAGAGAGTGCAGTGCATGGGTAACGCTTTGACGAAGTACTCTTCAAGGACTCTGTGTCACCACCATCCCTTAAGAGGACTGTTCTTGTAACCTTGTAATAATAGAAATGACACACAAATAAAAATACTAACACTATCAGAATCACAACGTAATTCGCTTTAATCAGAACCAAATCCGGTTATAACATTTGAACGTTGCCTAGGATAGAAATGCATTATTGTCTTTGCAGTTTTCAGGATCCTACGTGTGTCTGGTTGTTTTACTGTTTTATAGTTGTTTTGCAACTTCAAAGTTTTATTTAGCGTATACTTGCAAGAAATATTAATGAAAATAGTTCTTTGGACAGACTAGCTATACTGCGCCCCACGCTACTGTACGAAGTCTGGTAACATAATGGCAGTTGATATGCAGAGATTAAACTGACAATTCAAGTGAACGTTTTTTCAGTGCAAGCAAACTAAATTAGTCATAAATCAAACGCCGCTTCTGTTCTTATAATGTTTCATTTCTTATGGGCTATGCATGAATGCAAGTGTAACTAGCAGACTTTCACAAGTGTAAGTCAATGTTTCATGTTTGGATACAAAGCAGATATTTCTTTCCTTCCGATTATACAACGAAACGAACTTAAGCAGTTTTTGGATGTTTTGCTGTTTCTCCTCTGCAAATTAGTAAAAACTGACTTAGCAAGTTGTACTTGAAGAAAATCGAATAGAAAGCTGTTGGTTAAATATAAACTAAGCAAGAACAGCCCGAACGTTTTTGCTTCCATCTGAAAAACATTGTTGCTATCCTTTAGGTTATTTTAGGGATGGAACATAAACTATAAGTCGGCGATGGCTTAAGGTTTATTAGATGAATTCTATGAATTTGTGTATGAAACTTCATGAAGTCGCAGTTATTTTGTGTAAAAGAAATCAAGCTCGAAAATAATATGAAAAGAAAATGTCAACGTCGTTTTTAAACAGTACAATAGCAGGGAATGATTGGGATTATATCGTGCTGTAACTTTAAGCTCCAATAGAAGCGAGGTAAGCTTTGTACAACTGTTTTGGAGGCTTTTTAAAGGCTAATCGATCCTTTAATGGAACAGAAGAAGGCCTTCCAAAATAAATTCCAAGTAATTCTCGTCGTCTGGTTTCATCAGGAGGTGGAAATAATATACCAAAAATTATGACTTCCAAAAAAAAGATTTAATATGACAGTGAAGTCCAACAATAACCAATAGTGAAAAGAAGACCCGGTTACTTAACAATATTTATTTTTACTTTTCGTAGTAATTTCTCAATAAGTTTCAAGGTTCCCTTTCCCAGACTTGTTCGCGTGAGTTATGGATAAAATTATACAATTTTGAGTAATTTAAAAACCGTAAGCTAGCTGGAAGTTATTTGAATACTGTATCAGATCAAGTATGGCATCGAGAATATTCTAAATCGATAGCCTTAAGGGCTAAGGGAGTAATATTCATAATTGATGACTAAAGCATGTAGTTAAGGGGGCTGGAGGCACTTGGAACTTTTGTCCTGGACATCCAGCCAGAGATGAATATTTCCCAAACTTATTAGCCTGCGTTTACTTTTATCCGTCGTGTACTGATATTCCCACTACCGCTAACTAGAAGCAGCCCAGGCCGAGCGCATGTCATGCCTAGCATACCTAAGCTTCTGAGGGTTCGGAGATCCAAGTTCAGTTTATAAAAGAAAGCAGAAGCGGTCGTTACTTCAGTTAACCACAGAAAGTGCTACACTCCACCAATTCGTTTACACTGACACCTCACTCGCTCCAACGGAATATTAATACTGTAGTATCTTTGTTTCCTGCATGTTTTCTTCTCATAATGGAACGCACGTAATCAAGCTTCCATAAGTAATTCATCAATGCATCACCATCCCGTTTTGTAAGCAGGAGTAATCAGGCTTGACATTCAGAAGGTAGTAGGAAGGTGCTTCCCATCTCTGTCGTAATATTATCAAATGTAGGCGTACAAGACCAAAATATACTGGAAACACAAATGCGACATAAAAAAAGTGACAGCCGCGTCCAACTGTGCAAGGCAAGCAAAACAGTTGAATACAGCTCTTCCTCCTTCTGAAAGTAGGAGGATTACATTAGGATTAATCAAAAAACTTCCTAGGGCTAAATCACACCCTCAGAGAAGGTCTGTTTTAAGTGCAAATTTCATTCATCTGCCCGTTTTATGGCATCCTTCATCCGTCAAAATCAACATCAGCATCCAAACCAGGTAAGGGTTAAAAGTGTTCTCTTGTTGCCCCTGGAATACAATCTGTGTGCCTGGAGGATAAGATGGGAAAGTCCTCTCCGTCGGAGACTGTCTCGTTGTAATAATATCATCATCCTACCAACCACCAATTATAGAAACGCATCCTTGTATATGCCGAGAGTGTAGAAGTTGTCGAGGAGGACTGAATGGCAAGATGATAGGATGGGATTTCACATGCTAGGTTTAAAGAGCCCTTTTGTTCCAAAGTGAAGTATGCTTTCACTGGCCTTCCTGTAATTTAGTTAGTCCCTTCATCATCTCGAATAAAAAGGGGGCAGGGAACCATCGTTTGTCATTGAAGCCTTTGTCCTGGCCAGTTTTTAAGGTTGAAGACTATTGAAATTGAATCCACTTTGGGTCCTGATGCCTGCTGGGTTTAATGATACGCGTACAATATAACAGGGTTTAGTTTGAGAACTCGGAGGAGGAGTATGGCTAAGATGCAAGATTAATTCAACCCCAAAAAAATGCAATCTTTTTCTAGTTTCAAACCATCCACCATCAATAAGGATTTAAAATTCTTCACACATGAATCCAAACTCCTGTGAAGTGTGAAAAGATTTGTAAGACCTTGTTGCAGGCAGAGTAACGAAATTTTCTTGCCATAATAGTAAATCGCAAGCATTTTATGGGTACGATATTTTGCAGGTTGAAACCTGTACTTTTTACGATGTGATGTTAGTTATGAGATCAGAAACTTCGTTCGTCACTCAAATGTAGTTTGTAAATCTGCTCACGTCTTCACTTCTCCCCATAAGCATAGTCATAAAGGTTCAGCAGGATTGCATTGGGACTGGGTAATATTATGTGAATGTAGTCATACAGAATGTGGAAACACACAATAAACTTGGTGGGTGATAGTTGTTATATGTATTGATGAGAACTCTTCGTGCAGAAAAAATATGAAGACCTTTATTGAATCAAACAGTAGAACAGGTCAGATAGATTCATTTATGACATGAAACTTACTTAACTGTGAAGAACCCTAATGTAATGTACATGCACTGGTGGTTCTTTCAATATGTAGTATAGTCCATGGCAGTATCCCTTTTACCTCTTCATATCATTTGTTATTCCTAGTGATATTCATATACACACATTAACCACCTACTCTTTATGACACGATGAAGGGGATGTATGTACAATAGAGAGGATAACGGAAATAGAATCACTTTGGAATGTCTGTGCTGGAAATATGAACTTGGAATTGCTAAGCTAACCATTATAGCTTTGTACTACACTCTACACTTAACCTATTTGATGATGATGACAAGCGTAAATTAAACTTTGCATTGGACAATTAAAAATGTATTTCTAGAATTCGTCAACCCGTAAATAATACGTGACAAAGGCGAAAAGGAGCTTAGACTATGTTGAAGTGAGTAGAGGATTTAAAAACAGCTATATTAATCGCAATTAGTTCAATAGATTTCCGTCGACTTTTTACCAAAATAATTTGAAAGAGAAAGTATTAGTTCTACTAACAAGCAACAAGCTATGGTCCTAGAACGCTCGTTCTGAGTAAAATATTACATAAGAGCACTTTACAACAGAGCTTTACTACTTAGGTCTAAATGGAAACAAACTTGTATGTTATTTCTCTTCCACTAGAAAAGCTCACGGTTAATATTACTGAAAGTTGTTCACAGATAGTTCTCTCCCACCAACTGACTTTGCATTGGTTTTGAGTTTGTGTATGCAACCTCTCCACTTTTCTTTGTTTTCTTTTACTTTTACTGATGTTTTATGTTCAAACCAACAACGTCAAGTTTTATTATATTATCACCGCCTGAATAAAAATAGTTTACAGAGTGGATATTTGCAAAGAATATTTTCTATTTCTAGAGGACATTGTAAAGTTGAAATAGTAATTGTGCAGTTGCTTGTACACTGTTATATGCAATACTAAGTCAAAATTGCCTTCAAATGCGCTTGTGGTTGTTAAAATCTTATTATCAAACTTTCAAAAACCTTTAATTTGTATTAAGTGTTCTAGCGGAGTACATTTTTGACCTTATAAACAATTTAAACCATTTAGTAAACTGGAAAATAACGTTTCCATTTTTTCAAATTTCGAAAAAATTTAACTGTTTTACTTTTGTGACTTATACAGTGGTTTTAGTTTAATTAGACAATCTGATCATATCAGAAGCACCAGTCAGTTTTGCCCATGTAAAAAACAAACAAAAATATTTTCAAAATGTTCGAAATGTTGAAGACAACTTTTCTACCTTCGTGAGATGTATATAGCATTGTAATGTAAAGTGCAATAATGTTGTTAGTTAAGTTAGATGAAATAACAATTTAGTTACGGCATTTTAATGATGAAACAACGAGTTTTATTTCTTGGAAGATAGTTATTTATGTTTTTGGTATAATAGAATCCAACATTAAAAAGTTTGAATCGTGAATTAAATAGACTACACTACAAGAGTAGAACTGGTAGCGGTAAGGCTACTAGAAGGGACTGATGAAATTTTTAAACCTGAAGGCTATCAGACGGAATTGGTAGGTTCCTCGTTGGTCATTGTAGGCCACCAATAAAAGAAAGCATATGATTCGAATCAGCGGGTAACTGGTAGGGTAATTTATATAAAAAAGTGTACTTCTTTTCAATCTTAAAAGGCTTTCTTGTCTGAACTAATAGACGTTAAATATGTTTACGGGATGTTTTCTGCCCCATACTTTCTCTTTCTTTCTTCCTTTCAGCTATACTTTATGTACTTTTCTAGGAACTGAAAATTACTAAAACCTCCATGGACTCAGTTCGTTTTGTTTGTACTTTTTCACACAATAATAAATATGGGATCCAGATTAATGTTGTTATGGAACTAGCGGTAAGTAAACTTACATAATATCACGTCTGGAACCACTTAACATTCTTGAACATTACGTACATTTTCCTTCTTGCAAGGCCTCTACCGCTATGAGATTCATAATTTCGTAGAAGCATTGCTAAGTAGATTACCACGTACCCTAAGGGCTCCAAAAAGTTGCTTTTACCCTTGGGGGTTTCTTGCAAAACTAACATCTTCCCAGTTGCAACATTAGCACCACTACACCAACATTGGATTAGCTAGACAGGCAGTTTTTCGTCCGAAGGAGTCATGCTTCAGTAAAGACGTTGTGCGAAAAATGTAATGAAGTAAATTCCTCCTCACGGACGGAAACTATTCTAAAGAGATGAATCAACCGAAGACTCATAGATTATTCGGGTTGGTTTTCCTATCCGTCTTTGCAATATTTGTGCTTCAAAATCCGCCAGACTGAATGATTACAAGCATCGTAGAATAGTTTCCAGAATATGCTTGTCTGCATCCCATATCCCTTTGAATTCCGGGACTTTTCATTTAGATGTTAAGAAAAGCAAGCTAACAGTGGTTTTGTACTCAGCATCTGAATGAGCTTTTCATTTTGCTCTTTCACCTCTATGGAAAGATTCAAATCTAGACTGGGTGACTTGGCTTCTGCATTCTAGCCTCACTCAGTTTTGTAAGAATATTGAGCTACTAGTCGAAAGCCCATGAATGACTCATGGTTTCTAGCAGAGAAGCTTATAGCAACGAAGAGCGTTGTTAAATGCACGGAAGCTGAATACTATAAATATTCACCCCGGGCAAGGGACGTTTACCCCCTTCCGTGTGGGACACACAGGCCTTCAATTTATTACTGGAGGCACGGGCGGTACATTTTTTTTGAGCCAACGTGCACCAATTGCTCCTTGTTCTACTACTTAAGACGACGTTCGCCTTTTGTCATTTTCCACCGCTTGTGGACTAAACTGTCGTTTTGGTGGCATATTACTTTGTTTAAATTTTTTACCTTTATTTGGCGTTTTGCGCTTACTGTGAATTGCAGGGACCACGAAGGGTTATGCTTATTTACCTCGAACGGGTTTGTTGCAGTAACCACGAAGGGTTATGCTTATTTACCTCGAACGGGTTTGTTGCAGTAACCACGAAGGGTTATGCCTATTTACCTCGAAAGGTTTTTTTGCAGTGACCGCGATGGTGTGCTTTGGGGATAGGGATGACGTGGGGGATAGAGATGAGGTTGGGGATAGGGATGAGGTGGGGGAGTAGGGATGAGGTGGGGATAGAGATGAGGTTGGGGATAGGGATGAGGTGGAGGATAGGGATGAGGTTGAGGAGTAGGGATGAGGTTGGGGATAGGGATGCTGATGAGGTTGGGGAGGGGGATTGGGTGGGATAGGGATATGGTGAATTTATTTCCGGCTTGAATAACGTGGGTTGGTCCAAAATCTGGAAAAAACAAAAAAGTATAAATTAAATTAATTTAACGTCACAGAAACTGCCGGAGAGAAGATGATTTAAGACTCAATCCGCCTGTCTAATAAGCCGAAATAAATGAAGCAATCGATCAGAAATCCAAAAACATTTTAAGTAAATAAAAGTAGTTGTGGAATGGAACCGTCCGTGTGTCCGCTCGGTAACTCCAGAAATAATGACACCACACTGCTAAAAATTAGCACAGGTATGGCAGGCCTGATTTTTACCACACAGACACACCGTATTTTCCGTTTTAATCCCCCTCCCAAAATAGTTCCCGTGGTGGTGCCCATCCCCCCTGCAATAGTTCCCACATCAAAATAGTTCCTCATACGTCCAAATTGCTTGGTGTTGGACAAGTGGCATTGGAATGTCTTACACTCATGTTAACTCATGTAATTTTTTATGTGCTAAGTTTTAATTGGCAATAAGCAATTAATTAGCCATTTTTGAAAATAAATTGGAGCATATTTAACGGTACCAAATTAATATACTGATTACTCGGCACCTCGATACAATCGAATTCTATACTGCCGGCGTCAATTTTACATCGTATAGTTAAAAATAATAATATTACTGACCTCGAGTTCAAGACTGGCTGTGGTGATTATCACCTCTACTACCTTTTTAGTTTTGAATTGGCTTCAAACCCATTAATTGAAAGTTAATACTTCGTTTTATAAAGTACAATAAGATAACCCTTTGGATGGCCACTTTCAGAAAGGTAATGCTAGTTGCTATGTGGGGTGATTTTTATTTTTCATGCCGTTTTTCCGTAATCGTTAAAATTCTGTATAGTGTACATCCGTCTTATTGGAAGCTCAATGAGTTGAGAGATCCAATTGTTGATTATTTCAATAATATAAAACTTATCGCAATGTAAACGCTGGTTGTTAAGTGGTCAAAAGTTTCAAACCCATACCACTACTCGGTGGGGCTTAAAATAGAACATCGGGCTCCTTACGCATCTCTGTAAATAGTTTTTAAACCAAAAAAACGTAAAGTAAAGTTCTGCGATGCTAACTGCTCGAGAAAACTGACTTATAAATTAACATGCATTTCCCTATCCCCTTGACAGAACTAGACCGGACTCTTAAACACATATTCATCTATTCAACTAGCAATACACAAAATTTAATGCATATAAATTAGTTATTATGTCACTCTCTAGTGTGTTAGACGTTTTCATAAGTCTGAGGAAAGTAAAAAGGTTCAACCTTTAGTCTTCTACGAGCTCGTAACTAACACGGGGTCATCGGCTTACTAATAAGGTCAATCTCACGACATATCCGGATCTGTTTTTGTGTTTACATATCATTTATTATCAACATTGTTACCCTGAGAACTGTGTGAATAATGTTACACCACTTTAGGATCCCAGCTTAGTTAAGTGTACTGATTTACATAGCAATTGCCTTAAGTTGGGGTTTTATATGCTTACAGCTTCAAACTACTGACGTTAGAATGGTTAAATAATTGTTTTGTGGCTTGTGGTGGCTGGTTAGATGGAGATTTTCTGCCACAGCCAGACCAGCAAGCGTAACACTAAGGGCCGCTGATGTTGGCACCCGTTCGGTATAGTATATAATGTTGTCTAACTTCTTTGTGAGCTCCATAGCTTTATTTTGCTGAATACTACTTGAGCTTTAGTTTCTGGATAAAGAGTCATTTATAAAAGAAAAGCCTGTCAGATAGACAGTAGAAGCTGGATAGAAACGGGATTTTACTAAGCTAGATGGACGTGTGCTATCTTTCTATTACATCGTAAATAAGACCAGAAAGATTGTTTTTAACGATTAGATTTCAGGTATAAAAGAATTTACCAAGGGAAAGGATACAAACGGAAGGTAGATTTTAAACATTTTACGGGAAGCTTTACCTCTCTCAAAGTTTTTTTTACAACAAGTTATGCAACACACTAATCACAGTTGACTTTAAGTCCTGACTTAGCTTGGGCTGTGAAGCCTATTCCATTTTAATGTTAGACTTTTATCATTTGATCGCCTGCAAAGTTTGGGGTAGTTAGCGTCCATTCCCTCATGCTGTCTTCTTCTTAAACTCTTACGTTCCCCAACTATTAGATTTCATGTTGGTGAAAGTTTTAAACTTTTGCTCAGGAAAAACATATGAACCAGAGCAAGCCTCTAGCTAAGGTTCCTATAATATTTCGTGCAAGTAATAACTTAACATTCTGCCTTAACTTTGTATTAGTTTCCATGATATACTCAACAGACGCTTGTGTTCTTCTGGTGTCATTTTGTTTCGTAAATGTTCCCTCATGTCCAGAATGATGCAGCTAAACCATGTAGGATGGAAAGTTTTGGTAATGTGCCTCGTTGTTTCTGAAAAAATAGAAGATATAATAAATGCTATTTCAGAACCCCATTTTACTCAAATCAATCTATTCACTCAGTAAAATCCGTGTACAACCGTTTGCAAGAAACGAAGCTTATAAGCGGTAAAAAAGGTAGGTTTACGAGCAGTTCAATGCAACAGAAATCCATTCTTTTGACATTCTTTCTCCAATTTTTGAACACGTAGCAGAGATTTTTTCTACAATATTATGAGCAATGCAGCTTTGTTAGATTTAATATCATGGTTCTTTCTTTGAAGCTTTCTTTTTAGACTTTTTTCCTACAATACACTTCACGGGTCTACGAGGTCTGATGTGTGTTTCTTGGTTCGTTAGATGGTGAATCTTTTGCTGCTAGTTGTTTGTGAATATAAGACAAGAGTAAAATGTATCTACGTTTTATTTACGGGAGAATAAGGACGTTTTGGTTTTTATTTTCAATAGGATTTTTCCTTTTATATCAGGCACACTAAGAAAAGCAATAACGCTATTATTTTTGTTTGCTTCCATTAAAAAAGATAACTTTATGTATTTCGTACTCTATGCTTTCTTCAAATATTTTATCAGCGTAGTTGCTCTATTTGCTAATGTGATTTACCTAGGCTTACAGAAAAATTCCCATTTCTGAGTAGTCAAATTTTATTTTGAGAACCTAAGTTTAACTTAGCAAATTCAAACGGAGACTTTATTACCATTCGATTCCCACCGTAATTTAAGTCCTACACTAAAGCGGTTTCGAGTACGGCTCTTCTTATAGGTTTCTTGTACCTAAAAACTTGTTTTTAAAGGATGGCCATTATTGTTTTGTGTCTTCATTTACATCGCAAGCGCAAATATCATTGTCTGTTCAACCTTTTAAACTTTCATAGTGGAAAAAGGACGTCGAAAAAATTTGAGGATTAATAGAAGAAAAGAAACAAATAACGTTTTCTTTTGATTTTGAAGGTTCTAATGCTAGTGGCTGGGTAAAAGCATATGCACGAAATGTGTACGCTTTTTTGTAACAATGCGAAAAATAAGTACCGTAAGTCCCGTTTGGTAAGCCACGGCTAATCAGTTAAAAAAGAAAATTGAAAGGTTTGCGGTTTATACAAAACAGCGGCTTATCTATGGCCAGATTTTATTGGATGTAAAAAATTTCAATCTTTAATTATACAGTTTATGCCTTTTTGCACAAATCAGCTCAAGTAAATTAATTAATCATCTTCGATCCACCCATCAAATGTATCCCCTACTAAATCATCTTCATCATCGTCCACCAATAAAGCAGCTTCATCCTTTTTGTTATCTTCTTCGTCTTCACTACCAGACCCCAATAAAATGTCTTCAGTTGACTGGACTTTTACTTCCACGTCTTTCCAAGCATTTACAACCAACTGAGCTACTCCTAGAATGGATGTTTTTTTTTCGATTGCCATTTTTTGTAAATTCAGCTATAACCTCATTTTTAATCCAGTTGAAACATTGCAGGAGTCCTCATCTTGGCCTTAAATGAACGATTGACTGCAACATCTAACGGCTAGAGGGATTTAGTTAAACCTCCAGGAATAACGGCCAGATGAGCATATTTTGCAACTGATGCTTTAACTTCCATTGTTAAATCAGCAGGGCAGCTTTCATAAATTAAAATGCAAAATGTATTCTTTCTTAAAAGCTTTTAAAAGCGTTTTTTTGCTAACTTCATCACCTGAGCAAAGTTATTCAACAAATATAATTTCGTATAAATTTATAATCAGTTTACTTTCAATTTTTCATCGTTTCTGGCTGACTGTCGTTTCCGAATTGGGGAACTATTTGAGGTGTTCATTTAAAAATACTATTGATAGATTCTCAGAATATTTCCCTGAACATTAAAGGTGGCGAATGGGGTGATGCTGGCAGAGTAAATACGCCCAAGAAATGTAACTGATATCGCAGAAAGATCTACCAAACCCTAATCAGTAGCTTAAAGAGATGCAATGCAAGTTGGATGTTTATCCTGAACTTTTTCTCTAGACATTACCTTTAGCTAATGTTTTAAGCAGATAATCTGACTGCGGCTTATCTTAGAAAGGAAAAAGTTAACGAAAATAGCAAAATACGGCTTATTGCGGTCAATACAACAATACGGCTTATTGCGGCACCTTAACGAACGGGATTTACGGTAGTTGAAAACTGCTGGCAGAAATATGCGCATACACTAGTTTTAAAATGTTATTATTGAACCACAAGCCACAATAGTGTGAATGTGTTTGAATGAAAACTTTTACTTTTAGATTGGCTTGGCACAAGGTTATTTACATAATACCTTCTAACATTGCAGCAGCAAGCTGTGGCATTTTTGGGAATTTGAGACGGTACTTTAATGTAAAAAATGTTCTCTACTGAAATACGTTTCTTCAAATAATAGAAGTTTGGAGTCAAAGGAAGGTTCCAAGAAGCATCATGTTAAAGCCTAATATTATTTATATAGCCTTGAAGTTGGCTTTTTGTAAATTCTTGTACAAAAAGCACTTGGGAAGTATCGTCTCTTTCCATATTAAATATTGACTTACAGACAGACACATCTACACAGAAAGACCAATGCTAAAAGGTTTATGTTCTTGAAAAGAATTACAGCCGGATGTACTACAAACGTCCAAGTCAATTTTGCATATGTTGTATGTTGTCTGAAATATTATTTTTACCAGTTTAATTGTATATATTTGTAGCAAGAGCAAAAACAGACTTTGTTCAATTTGGTAATATTGTTTCTTATTTTTTCAGATGCTCTTTCTTGAGCTTGCATCCCGAGGTGTTAGGATACTCTTCTTTTACAAGTTCAGGGTCTGTGTTCTCTAAAGCGCTGGATGAAAAGAAATGAGTCATCGGAAAATATTACGTTTCTAAATGAGTCGTTATAGTTTTATCCTCAAATAAAGATATTTTTGAACCGGGTAGTTACTAAAACTCGACATCTTCCGTAAGCTTAAAGTGAGTGGACTAATCATTCATTGACTTTACTTATCTCACCGGAAGCTTCTTCACACTCAAACACGCACACGAAATGCGCGTTCATTTTCACACAAAGTATAGTGTTCCCATACACGTCTAGTAATGCTTTAATAAGGTTTTCAATGGCATTCCAAGAAAAAGAGCCTGAACTAAATTTGGTTCAAGATGTATCAGGCCCTTATTAGTTATTTATTAGCAATCATTCCTAGGATTTTCAGTGACTATGTAAGCATCTTTCTGCTTTCATAAATCTAAGACATATTTGTGCTATGAGTTTGAGAAAAGTGGGACCTTAGAATCTTAATGGTGCAGGACAGCGACAGCGTAAAACATGAGGAATCAATAGCTCCAGGCTGGCTACCTGACTGTTATAACAATATTGTGGAAGATAAATATATTTTAGCTGTTCTTGTCAAAAGTTCATTCGCCTACTGAACTACCTCTTCGCCTGCTGGGACCTCGACGTGCTGTTTTTATCATAGAAAAATGCTTCTCAACTGCTGTAGCAAATTACTAAAATATTTATCAGGATCCTTTATTCAGGCATCGCATCAACCAAGGTCAGCAGAATCATCGGCACAAGCTCAAGCGACAACTCTTGATTCTAACGAACAGTAAATAACAATAAATCAGTTCAGTTTTTTTTTATCTATTCGTCTCATCAATCACGTTCCTGAACACTCAGAAATCAGAAATCCCACTACTGCTCTGTAAAGTTGAGTGCAATGTTCCGATCCTATCGACAGAAACGGTATTCTACCTTTGCGTTGAAAAGCACTGATTAGATAATTATCACAGATTTGTGTACATTGTCAGCGCACTGTTATAATTAAATCAAAATCCAGTCACTAGTCCAAGTAAACGTAATCCAAGCTCTTTGATTTAAAAAATATAATACAAATACTCCCAAGAAAAAGCTAATTGCTTGTCAAATCCAGAAATAAACTAGTAAACTACATTTTAAAAGCATAAATCGTTTACCAATACTACTTTCGTTTGTTGTTTTATTTTCTACAAATCCTGAAGTTGCCTACCCAGCGGAGACTCTGTCTCCCGTTATTACTTACTATCGGAGAGATCGGATTGCAGTTATGAAAAAACGTACCCCCGAACTAAGCGACCGGTAGCTGCAGTGAAAAATTCTTTGAAGTGCAAACCGTCTTTTGCAACGATTAGCACTGGGTGTGATTAGCTGTAAGAAAGAATATAACTATTATAGAGAAGCAGTAGAAGGACAACAATAAGTCAACCGGGTGGTATCGTCAGCTCGGTCGACACGCAAACTTTCGCTTGAGTCTCAGTTGTTAAATTTGCTTTGAAGGCTGCTGTAGCCACCAGGAAGTAGTGAGGGGACTATAGAAGAGAGAGGACTGAAAAGATAACAAAAGAAAACGTTGCTTTAGAAGAGTTAGGCGAAAGAACCAATAGTTGATAGTAATAACAGTGAAAGATCTAGCATAGCTGGTGAAAGAAGGTGTGATTTGGAAGACGCCCTTTTGTCTTCCGTTTATTTCTTCCCAAGAAGGAAATCGTCACGGGGAGGAAATATAATTCAACTTTAACACGAAGCAGCCCAACCATCCGTCACTTTCTGAGCTTTAGTCTCTTCACATCAGACATCAATCAAGGGATTGACTCTCTCAACGGAAAGATTCCACATTCCTCTTTTCTCTCCAACAAGAAAGTGAGTGAACCTTTTTTCAGATGTATTTGTCTTCATGAAACACTCAGTGACTGGTCGTATCCCCTTTTGTCCCCTTTTTCTATCCATTAGCGTTCTTGGAAACTATCTCGTACCCTTGTTTGCTCCCAGCACAACTATTTATACGTTTCATAGGAAGAAAATAGCATCCATTGTCCATTCCTTTTCACTTATCCAGTTGCATCAAGGTATTATCCTCTATCCTTGTCTTAGCTCCGTGACATTGCTTCTGTTCTATTACTTTTCGGAGTCTTAAAACTCTCCATCGCTAAATCTTCTAAGCAATGCCATGCCAATGAGATAATGTTTGGTTACACATACTCCCTTATACTTTTAACTCTCCTTCCCTTCGTCCCTTTCAGTCTGCGAAGATCAAACCTGACGTTGGGCAAACGAACAGTAAATCTTTACTAAGCAAAGTTGTAAATAGTTTGGGAGACCAGTCTTTTTATAGTATTTGTTTCGTTTAAGTAGACCAAAATTCTTGGAACCTGTAGGAGCTGGTAAAACTACCTAATATGAATAGAGTTCATGCAATTTTGTAAAATATGGAAGCATTAAATGGACATAAAACTTAATTTAGTGTTTCACCGTTGGTTGATTCAACATTAAATTATTTTTAATCTATCCCCATAACAACCCAGCCTTGCCAAACGTACCAAATCCTTTATTGTCTTTTATGTCTACCACTACAGCCATGAAGCATTAGTACTACTCATGATGAATGATGAATGATGAGTTTACTTGGAAAGGCATGGGTGACTGATGCACTAACAAAATAAAACACATGAACAGGTTTTATTTAAATGAGTTCCTGGGTTTGATGTTTGGTTCGTTTGAAAATTGGAATAGATTTTCAGGTTGCTGAATAAAAATTAGAGGTTTTGTTCAAAGAAAGAAACTGCTGGAGTATGCAGAGGAGATAAACCAATAAAACAATCCCAATTCCCAAAACGTTCTAACCAACAACAACAAAATTTATATTTTCTAGCTTCACATACCCGTTAAGCCAGGACCCTGTAGGGTCACCGTAGCGGAAAACATACTTACAGTGGAAGTTATTGTGTAAAACGCCTCAGGTTTACATTTCGTTTTGTCCTCATCCTTAGCCATAATCTTAAGTACTGTGTTACTTTGAAACTTGATATCTCACGGGAACTGGTTTCGTGACACTAGTTCCATATAAGGCTTAAAGTACCGTGGTCGGCTTTGTTTAGTTAAGGGCAGTTTCATCCAACTATAACTAGTTGGTTGCAGTTACGATTATCCTGCTGGTATCATCCGTCATAATCAATTAGCTGCTACATGTGCAGTGTTTCTAGAAAAATTTATCAGTAATTATTGAGTAAGAGAAGGCCCCAGCCCCAACCGCAAGTGTGGGTCTTTGATGTTATTATCTGGGTAACTAATGGTTACGATCGGCCAAGTAAATTATAATTCTGAATAATTGAAAATGAAGCGTTCATGATTTAATCCACAACGCCACCGCCGCTTCCCTTATCATCATTACACGGCTTCAATATGAAGGCAATAGATACTCGACATAAAGAAGAGCCGCATTGAAGCGTTTGGTTTGTTACCTGAAGCTTTTGCAATTCTAGTTATAGGAATGAAGAAGGGGTTTAAATTCCCTTAACCTTAAAATATGGGTCCTCATCAAGTGTCCTTTTCATTAATGCTGAGGTACTTCCTAGAAAGATATTTTAATCACAGGTTTCTTTTTTAATCCGGAGGTTACCTTCAGAACCAGTACCATTGATTTGAGAGGAGTAAGTTTACATTTTGGTAGCATTTAATTGCACAATTCAATTCATGTTGTAATGAAATATAACATGTTGTATCCAATATCAGGTATTTATTTAAAATTTTGAATAAAATAAAATAATTATTTCAGTGTTAATAATAGTATTCATTATAAATTCAGATAAAGTTTCAACAAGTAAACTCTTCTTCGCGTTTTAGCCCATCGAAGGGGCTTATGAAACGACTGAGCCGTCCGTCCGCACCATAGCTCCAAACCTACCCGGCCAATTTGGCTGACACTTTGAACACTGATGGCAACTAAGCTAGCTGCTGCATGTGCAAATGTTGAGACCAATCGATCAAGATAAAGACCCGTGGGGGTGTCATAAAACCCCCACTGGTTCAACAAATACAACCGATCTGACTGAAACTTTGCAAACTGTTGGCAATCGTGTTAACTAGTTGCCACGCAAACGTTGACACCGATCAGTACAGTTAAAGACCCGTGGGGTCAAAAACCAACACGGGTCGGTCAAATAACCGATTTGGCTGAAACTTTGCATACTGGTGGCAACTGTGCGAACTAGGTGCAGTGCAAAAGTTGGGACCAGTTAGTCCACTTAAGGGCCCGTGGGAGTCAAAAACCCAACGGGTAGAAATTTATGAGCAATTTGAGGGAGTCTACGACTTAGTGGACGACGACTTGGTGGTCAGCGACGCGGTGGCAAATGCACTTGGTGGCCAACGACTTAGTGGCAAGAAACGACTTAGTGGCAAATGGACTTGGTGGCCAAAAAAATATTATAGCA
>JAQFZX010002328.1:0-19955 GCA_034682405.1 Hydroisotoma schaefferi | reverse complement strand
CTACGGGGAAAACTGGGAATTCACATTTCCCCAAAAACTACTAATTACCGTCCTTAAACACTTCAATATTTTTAACAATTATCCTTCCTCCTACATTCTGCTTATTTGTTACGTAGTTCCCAGGAAGTTTTATGGTAAAGTTATTGAAAAAAATCAAACACTTTGCATAAAAATATGAATAGGATGAAATTAGATGCTATTATGAAAAAATAGATATTTTGCAAGCCCAATCAATTTATGTAGCAAAAGATAACTTACATCTGTCCAACTGCTACTTTTTTGTACAGGTTCTCGTTAAAATTGAATTCGTTGTACATATCTAAAATCATCAAAAGCTCATGATTCTCGGAAACGTTTCTCTACGTTTCATAGTTTTTGAAACTATGGTCCATGGAATATTCCTTTATTTCATTGTCGCATAAAACGAAATTCAACTTTCACAGGCTTTCTATTCTAGACAGTGTATTACATTTGCTTATTATTACAAATTGGTAGCTTTCATTTTTACAATATTGAGTTGAATTTCATAGACTTGTCATTTGCATGTATCATTTTAAAAGTTTTGAATTAACAATTCTGACAGTTATTGGAATTTTATTTATTTATTTGTTTATTTTAGTACGCTATGGAGAAGAATTACCTCCATATCTGGCCAAGGGATCGTTTAATGTTGATAGCGTTGCCTAACTTGGATGGATCATTCACAGCCACTTTGTTCATGCCCTTTGAAGTAAGCACTAGAGACTACAGCTCTGCTCATGTATTCAACCTAGCAATAAACTCTCTTTACACTTCTGGATGTATGTACCGTAAATACTCGAATAGTGCCCTCCCTCAAATAGTGTCCCCTCTCGAATAGTGTCCCCTTCTTAATTACTATTAATAACCCCATAAGCTATATTTAATTGTATGTTTAATTTGACCCCCATAAAACTTAAAAAATAATTAGTGTCCCGGGACGCTATTCGAGTATATACTGTATTTACTCTTGATTCTTGATGACATTGAGAAGTCATCCTTTTGATGAATAATACATCTATACATTTAATTTGCTACTACAACTCTTTACGTCCTCATGCCACAATATTAGTATGATATTATCTTTGGAATAGATTTTCAACCAATTATATACAGAACCCCTGGTTGAATCTTTCTTCGATCGGGAGTTCCCAGATGCAGTCCCACTCATGGGTAAAGCGAACTTAATCAAAGACTTCCTGTCGTCAAAACCAGCCACTCTCATCTCAATCAAGGTAATACAATCAAACCCTTTTCCGTTGTATTTTAAGAAAATATTATTTCCCCATTCAACATGTCAGTTTGCTGAATATTTATGTGGTTCTGGAATGCGTTCTTCAGTAGCAGCAAAATGACGAAGCCCAAGTTTCTTGGCCTTAGGTTTTTTCTTACCTCTCTATGGCATAATGACTAAAGTAATATAATGCTTAAGCTGTTATTTTTCTACCATGTAAAACTCAAAACTCGTAGTTGCGTTAATATACTTAAAATACTATGCGCTTGGGTTTTCTAAGCGTTTTCGGTTTGCATATTTTTTTGTGACTTTCCGTTCCTGGTGTTAGGTTTTAATGTTGTACAAAGTATCTTGATGAGCTCCAATAACCGTGAAATGTGTTTGCATTGATATCAGTGTTGGCCATTGCATGCTGGAATTGGAGTCTTAGTAGGGGATGCTGCCCATGCCATGGTTCCTTTCTACGGTCAAGGAATGAATGCAGTAAGTTATTATTCACGACAATTATTGATAAATACTGCTAATTTAGACTCAATGTAGTAATAATGTAGTTAGTTATAGTATGTAGTAGGGTCCCGCAAGTATAAGTACCGTAAAACTTCTAATAGAAAACCCAGCACTGCCAAACATCAGCGACCCGTGTTCTATAAGAGACCTCCGCTTCCACGTTTTTTTCAAAATTCAATACTCAACCACCGCGTCCTACAAGAGACACGCATTTTATTAGAAATTTTACGGTATTCTAATATTATACTTCAGTCATTATTTAAAGAATTCCTTCATCCGAATAAGTTCGTATTTTTTCATTCAAAGAAATACAATACAAATAACATAAATTCCTTGCGGAAATGTTAAAGGAATTAATTTAACTGATTCTAGGGATTTGAAGATATATTAATTCTGGACGACGTTCTCTCAAACTGCTGCAAAAACTCTGAAGTTAGCCAATTTTTGAACAGATACACCCAAGTGCGAAGCGCTGATGCTCAGGCGATATGTGAACTTGCCATGTACAATTACGAAGAGATGAGGCATTTGGTCAACCAGAGGGGATACTACTTGAGACGAATTGTCGATATAAGTCTTCATAAGATTCTTGGAAAGAAGTGGGTACCTTTGTATAAGAATGTGACATTCTCGCAATCTCCATACGCGAGATGCATTTCTCATAAAAAATGGCAGGACGAGGTAGGTCGCTCGATAGTTGAAATAAATTGCTTGTATTATTTTAGCATCCTTCCAAAAATTCACCAATCACCCTGCGCTATTTTATAAACTCGTGGCTGGTTACACTGAGTTATTCTTTTAACTATATATGAATTGAATATATTAAATATTTTCTTCCACATGGTCTCGAAATATTTATTGGACCCTGTGGCTTCTGAATTGCCTTGTGCGCGTCGGTTCATAAAGGTGATATTACACTTTTCAACAGGTCCTGGCCAAGCTTAGCAGAGCAATGGTAGTAGCCATTGGAGCTTCATCGCTCGCTTATTTTTTCTACTGGAAGAGACTTATCCCCTCAGCCAAAGAAAGTGGAGAGATATTTCTAAATTTCTTTAAAAACTCTTAAAATTAAATTAACATTATTCTCTGAACATCCTGCGGCTTTTGACTATTGTAAAGTTTTAATAAACGAAAAACTGTGTGTGCTCAAACTCTTGCATATGAATTGAATTAAATATTTTCTTCCACATGGTCTCGAAATATTTATTGGACACCATGGCTTCTGAATTGCCATTTCTGCACCTATAATTGTGGCCGTAATGCCATTAATACTCTTAAAATTTAACAAGTATTCAATTTTTTTAAACTCTACATACACTTTATGCTTCTCTAGTTTGTAGTTGAATTTTCATTCGTCATCCGTGCCGTATGCCTTTTCGAAAATTTAATAGTACTCCAGTATAATTTATTAGAGTTGTAATCATGTAGTTGACTTTAGCCGGAGTTTGAATGAGTGTTCGCTTGACATTCTATGAAATTATGCTGCATACGTGCAAAATAAACGTGCAGTATCACTGCCAAGCCAAGGTTACTGAAAGTGTTGCATACGATGCATTGATTGGAATAAAGAATAAATTAGAAGAATTGGCTTCTAGTTACAACATCTTAGTTCATCCGAGGAAAGATAAAGTTCCTGTTTTCGTTTCATCGTTAAAGTTTTTTTTATTGATATTCATTTCTAAGGGCATGGCATGCACTTAATCCCACCTCGCAGCATTTTTTACCTTTACTAGCAGATGTTTCTTACTGATTTCATTGCATTTATCTATAATACCGAAATATATTTTGCTAGTCTTGCAGTTTTCGTCCTGATTTAAGATGGATTGGTTTGCTTACTACATGATTTTCATTTTAAATGTTTGCGTGCTCGTCAACGGTCCAGAAGTATAAAGTTAGGAGGATCAAAAACCACATGTTTACACCTTGAAATAAAAATCTCCAGAAACTTTTTTATACTGAATAACGTATCATTCAGAAACTTAGATGAAGTAGGGGAAAATCACTTTCAAACTCTCGATTAATAAGTTTTCACGTTAACAAACGCATTTATTTAGTTGCGATTCACATGACCGGTTTCGCAATTATTCTTCAGGTTTAGCAAATAGCGAATACAAACGTGGGCATTAATTTTGTTTATATAAAGTACAATTAATATTATAAAAATGCCTGAATTATTGTCATATTTTTTTATCATTAAATGAATATTTCTTGGCTGTTAAAAATACTGGTCTTACCAAAGTGCTTTAAAAAGTCAACAAGTGCTGTTAGCATGGTCTTAGGTTCTGCCGGATGGATGGTCAAAATAGTACACAAAATGCTCAACAACAAAAACAAAACAAAAAACAAGCAAATGGTGAATCATTTTACGAACAAAGCTTTCAGTGAACCTGAAACTATCTTTCTGAAAAGAAAAATACGATTACACTGAATATATCAGAATTGGGGCATGTCAAATCAAATATTCTGAAACTGCTACTACCACTACTACTACTACCGTACCCTACCGTAAAGTCGCGGCTAATCTAAGGAAATAAGATGCTTAGAAGCATGTTTAACATGGGAGTTATACCCTGTTTAACATGTAAAGGATACATATGAGACTAAATTAACGCAAGCGGCTAATATTTGCGACTTTACGGTACTACTCTACTCTCATCATCGTTTGAATTGCTTCTTTTCTTATCTTTTATCTTGACTAAAATTAGTTCTAAAAATGGCGTAGGCAGTTAAATATGCTACAACACTTAACACTGTTCGAATTGAGTGAAATATTTCCCCGATAATTAAATGCAGCATATTATGCATAATGACATCTACGGAACGGTATACAATTCTCTTATTCCCTCATCCGCTCGGAGCACAACACAATTGACGTTATATTCAAATTTATCACATGGGAATATAGCATGAAGCTATTCAGTAGAACAAAGGGGGTTGTCAATCAATGCCAGTTTAGGATTGTATGTAGGATGAAAAATTAATGCTTCCTTAGGACACATCTATAAAAGAAAGGAATATGTGCTGTTAACGTGCTTGACCCTGTCTGTCAACTGCAAGGAAGTTCGACACGACAGTTGCGATGGACTACGATTCATAAGATATCCTGATTATTAAAATGGTACGTTTCTAACCAAAAACATTAAACGGGAACACTGCTAGAGTCGTTCGCTGTTGGCTAACTTTAATGCTGAACATTGTGGGAAACCAATTCTCTCATCAATTCATTACAGGTATCTAAGTTCCTAAGACGACTCATTGTGCTATTTTGCTACTCAAGTAAAAGTATATTCTTTCATGAATTAGATCGGATATCTTTTGAAATATCATATCACATCAGTAAACGATTATTACATGCATTACTGATACTATTACTATTCCTTTGTTTGCAGTAGCAGATCATTCTTATAAATGTTCTGCTGTGCGATGAAAAGTGCTAGAATACATAGACAAATTACCACTCCTCGAGTAAAGCTTGAAGAAGTATAGCGTCTCCGGAGAAAGAGAGAGACGATACTTTGTTTATGGCTAAATAGAGAGTTTCTGCAGAAACAATACTTCGAACCTGAGCTCATTCTTTGCATGGCACTTGTCCAACTGATCTTGAGCTCTGCAGTTTGCCACTCTAACGTTATTGCTACTTTACTAAGTACAGTTGACAGTACTGGTATGGACCTACACCTAAGTTAACTTTATAATTATTTTTCCTTCACCCAAAAGTCCATCCTGTTCTGTTGTACATTACATCTTAATCATTTAAGAAACCGTATTTCCGGAAATTACTCCCCCCTCGAAAAAATCCCCTTATCCTTTCCATGTTAAAAATTAAAAGTCACCCTATCTTCCCCATGTTAAAAGTTTTTTCAATTTTTGCTTTGAAAATTAACTCCCCCGAGGGAGTAATTTCCGGAAATACGGTATACGTGGAAAAAACGTGGTATACATGTTACATATTATTGTCCTTTCAAATAAACTATGAATCTGAATCTGAAGCTAAGCTTGTGTAATAACTGTAGGGCTCGTAGGAGTATGAAGAACTTAATCATTAAATTAAATTATGATTAACAAATATCTCTTACCAGCCATGCACTTAACAATTCTGGGAAACTCATCCTCACAGTTTCCAGGCTCTCCTGTCGATCCATCCAGAATGGATTGAAGCGTACAGAATCCCAAACAACTTCGGGATACATTTTGACTTATGCAACATGACGTATAATTATGACCATCGATTGATCCTTGACCCTAAGGAACAGATATTTTAATACAATTGCACACTTTTTAGTTTATTCATGAACTTTCCCTATTCCACCTAAACCGGTCGAGAGATTTTGGACAAAGTTTTCATCCGAAATATCACCAAATGCATTTCAACTCACCTTATAACTTTCATGAAAGGACCCAAAGGAAATATCTTCTTCATGCGGCACGGTAAAAGTGTGGTTTAGGTGAGGCGGTGATATATTCAGTGATATGACTGCAAAATAGTATAAAATATAACGTAATCCAATGCTGTATAAGATAAGTATAAACGAGGTATTTAGAAAGGGGAAATAAGCAATTGAAAAATAATACAATTGCCTAATCGATTTATGGGGACAATATACCCATAAATTACCCCAGCACGTTTACAGTTCTATAAAAAATCCTTTCTTCTTCTCTGCTCTAAAAATAAGCCGAAGAGTTATGACTTTTCTGTTCAATGTTCCGATAATAATTCCAAGTTTCTTTCCTATTACAACATCCCTCCTACTCTTTCATATTAAACCCACCGAATGCTGAAATTAAACTGATGCAGTTTCGAAGATAGCGATGTAATATTTGATACATAAAATACTCGTGATTTTATTCAACGATTTTATCAAAAACTGTAAGAAAGTCTTTCCCTTGACTCTTGACTAAGTAAACTGTAATAATTCAAGGTACAGTTGCTATCAAGAAGTGGTTGGTCCAATGTAAAAACGGTATTATGGAGTCTTTTAAATTCATACAGAATCTTTTTTCCTACGTATTTCCTATGGAAAAAGTTACTCTCTTTTTCACACACTAGCGGTTTTTACCGTATGTGAAAGGAGTTGTTATAATATCCAAGAGTTTAACTAGTAAGAATAATGTATGTATGTTTAAATAAATTTCAATCAATAAATACTACACTGAAATGCTTTCCCCGATGCCTTTTTAAATACGTAAAAACCCCACATGAGATGAAAGGCCCTATTTCACTCTTCTATTTTGAAGGGAAAAATGCTACGCATAGAACCGAGCCGACATGGTTGAGCCATTTACATTTTATCTGGAAATAGAGAATTTTATTTTATTTTTCCCAGTAGCAAAAGTAGCTTTTTTACTTTACTGATTTCAAAAACAGATCTCTGCTCTTTCCCTATCTCATTCTGTCAACGGAAGAAATGTTGCGAATCAGTCGGATAGACATGACACACGTTTGTTTTTATATGGTAGAATTCTCTATAGATTGTCACGGAAAGTCTGCACTCAATAATGGAAATAAGTATAGCTTAGAAAAAGAGTTTCATATTTGACATTTTCAGAAAGGAGAGCAGTGGGAGACGGCTGAAAGTTTTTGAAAAGATAAGCCACGGTGAGTTTTACTAGAGGAAAGGGCAAACCGCTTGCATATTTCATGTCAACAGTTGCAAAAACTAATACACGTGCGAACGGTCCGGTAGATTTTCTGTCGACCACAATCGAATTCGGATGTATGATTTGAAGGATCGAGAAACTCTTGAGAACAAAGTTTGAGTGATTGGCAGCTACAATTTTGAGACGGCCTGTCAAAATCACTCCTTCCAAGGATACATTATTTCACGGTTTATACGGTTACACTCTATTCCATTACTTGTAATTAATTATATAGTAAGTAAAGTGAAATGAGTAAGTTCACTCACCGGTTAAATTATGGAATGATCGGAGAATAGGATCTGAATTCACTTCACAAATGTACAGGCCAGAGTCACTTGGTTGAGCTTCTCTTATGGCCAGGACCCAGACATCTCCACCTGAAACCCCATAGGGAATAAAATATTAGAGAATAAAAACCCGAATACACGTTTATTTCATGAAAAGAATAAGTTACACAACTTTTAAGAAATTTACCATACAATCGTCCCACCATTTATTAAAATTACTTCTAACATTCATTAATTTCCGTTGCTCTTAAATCACCAGTATTATGCTGTCCATTTATACAGTAAACTGATTTAAACAACCAATTTACCCAATAGAATAATAAAATATCCTCCATCCATTAGCATTCCTACACAGGCCGTAGGTACCGTAACTATTCTACATGGTTCGTGCGTAGTTAGAGAAAGATAGTAAGTAGAGCCTCCCAAGTTTACCTCTATTAACAAGATGAGGCTCCCATCATAATAATAATAACAATAATAACGAGAAAGGAATTTATGTTCTCAATTTCCGGTGCCCCAACTGTCTTCTACCGTACCGTGTGTATACTTTATGCATAATGTAATTGTATTCCTAATGTGAACTTACTACTACTAAGTTTTCATACGCCTGGAAATTTGGAGTTATTACAGCCATATCCATATCGGTTTATGCAAGTAAAGCACAACCATGTCAGTTTCTAACGGCCGACCGTTAGAAACTGACAAGATATCAGCCAGGAGGAAACTTTACTTTATGTTCTAAACAACACCAAAAGGTCATAAGTTGCTCAGGACTATCTATCGTAAACAAAACCGTATTCGTCTACCTTTTAAGCTGACTTTTTAATCATATTTAAGAGTAGGAAAGAGAATACTCTTCCTATTACTACTTCACTTTCCCTTCTCCCCTATTCTAATAATATCACTATTTTCTTTCACAACTTTTCATTCCCCATCTTTCATGCAGATATTTATGGTCTGAAACACTCATTATCATCGTTTTTATGCATAAAACCCAGTCCAGGTCCGGTAGGTAAAGCTTGTAGGTAAGCTTCTGCTCAATTTTACTGTACACTTTCAAGAACGATGTTTTTCTGCATTTTATTTTAGGCTGTGGTTGGAAGTATGCACATTGTCACCTTTAGGAACCCGGATTATTGTATGCTTATCTTTCTTGCACTCTTTGCACCTCCGGATGGGTCTAAACGTTCAAATTCAAATACTGAGGGGCTTCACTACTGCATCTTCAAGGGGTTCATTTTGTATACATAATAGATGCAAGTTGTATGTGCTAAAGCCTTCTGAAGGTTTTCGTTTTTTAATTGAATACGCTTGTTCTGCTTTCCAATAGTTCTGGTAATAGAATTGAACAAGGCCTTTAAAGATGAGGCTTGTGTACTATATTCAATCCAATAATGTTTTATTTATGTTGTGCATGCTGGCATGCTACAAAGATTATGTAAACTTCACCGTTACTGTTACTGTGACTGTACTGTGCGTGGGAGAGAGAGATGAAACTAATAGAGAAATTGCATCTCTGTTTTTTAAAAGGAAACTATGTGGTGTGTTGGGCTTCTTTGGGAAAGCCACTGGAGTTTATATGGCATTACATTTTGAATTGAATTGAACAGGGGGAGGTAGATCCCGATACTTTCATAGGAAATGGAGCGATCCACTATGTGACTCCTTGCTGTTGTTGTGTGACATTTCGAGATAGCAGAAAGCAAGGGAGAAGAGGCGAAGTTTCAGAAGTCAATTTCCTGGCTGAGATCTTCTCTTCAAGTTACCGTCTCTTTCATTGGAGTTTATAAATTTATTTAGTTGTAGGCAGTAGGGAATACAATATGAAGGCAGTAGGAGCAGGAGTGCAGTAGGCAAAGGGAGCAGGATGAAGAAGTCATTGTTTGTGGACAGTCAACAGTATTCTGGAGACAGTAGTAGTGGGGTGTTTGCCAACACGTACGGAAATGAAGTTGGGTCAGTTGTTGAAGTTTTTATCAATTCCTCCTCCGGAATGGTACTGCCGTGTGTTTTCCTCAGTAAGAAGTAAGAAGAAAGTGGGTAAATATGCCAGAAAGACTTGCATTCAGATGAATGTCAAAATATTGCAAATAATATTGCAGTGTGACATCTGCATTAGTTTGTGCAGCTCCCATAGACTTTCACAACAAATTTTCTGAAACCTCAAATTCCTTATATCGATCTGCCAAGAATTACTTGCACGAGCTCTAAGCACGCTAGGTTTAGAATAGGAAATCTAATTCGCTTTCGCTTAAATTCATGATAAGAAACGAAAAATCAATGTTTGCTAACACGAATAGCTGGTAAACAGGTCCGGTCACGCTTATACCTTTTCTAACTGCACTTTCAGTAGAATAAACTTCTTCATGATCGATATTTTTACACCACTTTCTGTTTACCTTGACAAATTTAAAAGGTAGATTTCAGTAAGATTTACCAACGGCTATGCGAGTGCAAATCCTGTATTATTTTACTTTTGTTGTCTCATAAGTCGTTACTTTGTGGAGTGCAATTAGGAATTATTATTGCGCCCTTCTAACTACTAAACTACTACTCAGTATTGCAGTACTGGGGGAAATTTCCACAAGATTCAAAGAAGGGAAAGCAGAGAAGGTGACTTTTCATAGGGATGAGTACCTCTATTATACGATTACGTGACAATTCAAGCTCGTTCTCCATGACGTTGATGGAACTTTCTCCAGCTTTTCCCCATTCTTTATTATGAACAACTATCTTTGGCTTAGTATATGCAATGCACTCGAGGGAAATAATCATACTACAACTACTACAGGTTTATCTTCCTTTCACCTCACCTCTGGGTTTAATTCTGTTACTCTTCTTTTATAGAAAGTACTGGCACTTTAACGTGCGTATTACGTACGTGTATACAGAGCTGTTATAGCATAAATACTTACTATGGAAAGAGAAAGTTGCACTGGAAATGTATTTTTTTCTCTGAATTTTTAGCTGAGGGTTTTTAAACTGTTTTTTTTGTCAAGGTTTATAGAATTATATCTTAAACAGGAATGAAATCCTAGAATATTTGGCAATAAACTTTTATGACGTTAAAACGCATTAAAAGCGATTCAAATATTTTATATTTTAAAATTCCAAATTGCTTTTTGTTTTATGCCGAAAGTGGTAACAACGCCTGTACTTAAGCAGCTGTCAGAAACGAGAGTTATATTCCTCTCAAACTATTGTTCCTATCGTAATCGGGTTGCTCCAGGTACCCAGTTGCGAAGGAGTGGAACTAACAAAATTGATGGTACGGATCCACAGGGAACGATTTCAAATTAGTCTCCAGAGACTTTCTCTATCTTAATACACTTGGTAAATACATAAAATCAGGTTTATGAACACCTATTATTATCTTGTCTGGACTGTAATTGAATTTTGTAACTGACTATGTCTATAGAAAGTATGGTAATGCAATCAGTATTCTGTGTTAAACGATATGCAAAATACATGCACTCATAAATGACCTTTCCATTAAGAATAAGGATGGTATTGTAAAGAAAAGTGTGTAAAATCGAAGTGGTCGGATCTCTTCAATATAAGCTAACAAAAAATGCCTGGAAAAATTGATACACGATTAAAATTGGAGGCTATCTTGAAATTTTATCCGAGAGACAAAATCAACACCACCCCTTTGAAGGAAAAAAATCCAACTCATTTATTTTAGAAAAAAAGAAAGACCGATGATTAAATATTAGTTCGATGAATCTTCCACATCTTTCCATCGAATCACAGGGTTTTTCTCCAATGTTCCTCCTCATCTTTATTTTATACATATTTAGTATTATCCTTCTGCACTACTACTCCTAGTAGTACTATTACCACTAATAACATTTTAACATCCGGTAAAAATAAAGGTAACCATGAAAAATCAACATTTCCCTGCCAAGCCAATCTTACATTACACTGTAAACGGTATAAACTAGAATAACATTCCTTCCTGACGGTAATTCATACATAAAAGTGGAGAAAGTCAACCACTCATAAAAATGTTCTCATACCGTCAAGAAATCTAAAAAAAACGGGATATTTTTCCATCTCCTTTTACACAGCCTAACTTCAGTTAACATGATGATGATATGACGGAAGGGAAGGTAAATCAAACTCTATCCTGAGCTAATAATAATATTTCCCCTTCCTCCAGACATAAGGTATGTCTTTCTCTTTACCTTAGTCGGTACATGTTATTCCGTCCGTCGATCTTCATCATTCACTAAATGCAATCCGAATCAAAATCAAGGAGATCGATCTTCATCTTCGAGGAGTCAAAAACTAGATTTATTTCGCCTAACCTTGTTTTTCTGTGATTTTTTCTCCACTGCTATTATTAGACATACTAACTTGTCTACTGGTTTTTTCTCTCCTTGTTGACTTATGTTTAGTAGAGAGGACGATATCCTCCTCCGGGTCTTATAAATCGCTCATTTACTCCTTACAAAGAATACATTAGATGCTGGGATGACTTTCTTTCAATATTATACCGTATATTTTATCTACAGACTTTGTCTTAGCCGTGAGTCTCCTTGGGACTGTATGGAGAGGGGGGAAACACATGGAAATTGATTCATTGAAGATGAGCGGTGACATGTAATAAAATGAAGATGAAAGGGGATAGAGGAAGAAGAAGATGGGCGGATTTTAAAGAAGGAAGGAAAGAGATCAAAATCCAAGCTCAGGTTTGAGGTTTAGAGTGAAACACTGGGTGGTGAAAAGTATAACGTGAGTATAAAAGACGATGAAAGTAGTATTGGTTGGTTGAGAGAGTATACATCGTTAGGAAAGTTAAAGAGGGGAGATATGAGTGAAGACAGTAGCAGAATAAATGCATTATATTATACAAGTTGAAGTAGCAGTAGTGGTAAGAGATAGAAGGATGAAAAAGAGATTAAGGTAAGGACCAAAGACTATAAGAGGATTAAAGATTGGAGTCGATCTGTTTTATATTGGTCTTCCTAGCTGCAGGTTTTCTTTGTTTTTAAAGGTTTTTAAAGACTGAACTTTCGTACAAAATCTAAGCAGTTTCTACCAAATGTTTTTGAAAAGTATAGATTTTGATGCTTAACTCATAAATGTATTTATTAATTGATCAGTATAATCAGATTTGTAGCAGACAGTAACTTCGTCATATAGCAATATGAAGTCAAAACGGTAGGTTCGTTGGGTATTTTCTATAAAGTACAACATCTTCTATATTTCATCACTGGTACTTTGTTTACCCTATTATTGTATCGCCAACCTTTCTTTACTTTTTTTTGTATAGATAAGAACCATTTTTAGCCTTATCTTTCCTTTCTTCTTACCCATCGTATCACACCATCCCTAATTTCAGTTAGGTCGTTCACTAGCAGACCTTTGATATATTTTAGGAAAGAGAAAGTTTAAGGTAGCTCACCATGGTCATGAATGATCTGGACTCGTTCATCAGAAGTGACACGGGTTTCGCCAGCCGTGAGGATTTTTGGTCCGGATTTACCATTCTCGGTTTTTTTCCAGACAACCGTGGCATCTCCAAGCTCCCTCACGACACATGTCAACGGAGCATTTTCCCCCTGAATTACTGCCACAGGACCGTGCATACTGTCTTGCATCGAAGGTTTCATCGTCCCTGGAACTAGCATCTGACCTGGTGAATACAAAGAAAGTACATGTTTAAAATATTGTAGTAGACATACTTAGAAGTAGCAAATATAGATATCTTGAAGGAAGTAACGAGGATTCATGGACAATTTATTGCTAACAAAATACCATCATCAATTATCTCTTGTCAGTCAACATATGGTTCGGTACAAATTGCCTCAACGAGAGTAACAGTGGTGGATGCATGGTAAATCTGTAGTATTTTTTCACTATAAGGCTGTTTTAATCTCCTTTTTGATGGATCCTGTTTCCCACATTGTGCAAACGAGTATCATGCTATGCTTTATTTCTTTTCTTTTGGATCTTTATCTTTCTTTAAAAAGTTGCAATCGCTTGACTGCAATACAAGTCAAGGGGAACGAGAGCTCAATACACTAAGTAATACAAGACATCCCGGAAGGAGTTAAGGGCCTGTTTTATTGTGGGCATGCATAAAATATCCAGTGGTAATTGTTCCTAGATATCAGCAAGTAAAACTTTCCATATAAGTGAAATTTGCTTTTTGAATAATGGTTCTAAAAATAGCTGAGGATATGATCCATCATTTCTAATAATACTTTATGCCTTGACTTGACTGTTTTCATTTTAATGTAAAATATTATTATCATATATATGGGACCGCTATTTCTGACATGGAATCTATGTAATGTTTAGTTATTGTAATCATTTTTTGTTTAGACAATTTTCAAACAATTTTCTCATCTAGACACTTTAAAAAGGAAATAACGGAAAGCAGAAATACACAAAGTGCGGAACTTTTACCTTCAGATTTTTAAAGACTTTATGTTTTTTTAAATTAAGAACCAAAACCATGAACGGGAAGGATAATGCACATTTGGCAATACAAAAATAATAATAATATTGTACTTTATTGTCAAAGGAATCAACGAAGTCAACAACGCTGGTTTACATCCAAAGACCCTAAGAAAAACAGTTTACATTATGTAAGTTTACGAGTAATAGTAATAAACCTTTTCCGACTACTGGGTTCAAAAGCACATGGATTTCGTTTGTATTATTTTTAAAGCAATGCACCATCATCAGATTTTTCGTTTCATGATCGGAGAAAAACTTAATTGTACAATTTAGAGGTTTACAGGCAAATAAACGTGGAAAGAATCTGCCATCAAATTATTTCATGCTTCTTTTAAGTAGATTATTATGAGGACGTTTAATAACATATTCCTTCCTGACGTTTATGCATTTTATGTTATTACAGTTACAAACAGTGCTGTGGCCCTTGGTTAGTATGTAGTATCAGTCAGACAATATACACACTTTTATGGCAGGGGCCACCACACAGAGGAGATAAAAATTCAAATTCTAGCTGAATAGAACGACAAAATATCAAAGAAACCTTTTGAGCAGTTTTTTTCACAATATGACTAAATCCTTAATAAAAACTACTATTTGAATTGACGCATGCACAAGCAGACTTGAAGTATAGAAATCCGAAGTTATTTTTTACATGAAAAAACCTACTAGGGTTATATAAATTATACTAAAATTTAAGCGTAAATAAGCATCTTATTTTCCACGTGCATGTCAAAATAAAAAGAGTTGAGAGTTAAGCTAGTGTCTGTTCTAAAGTATGTTTTTTGCTCTGCCCAAGTCTCGTAAAAGCGGTCGCTTCCTCTTTCCTCAAACTTTACGGCCTTTTTGAGTAAAGATGGAAGTCATAAAGTGGTAAATTTGCACAGATTTTACCATTCTGGAAGAATAACCATCGTCATCATATAATCGTGCAATAGTAGTAGCAGTAGCATAAGGTTTAGCAGATGCAATGAACATTGGGCATTTAGGAGAGCCTGCTTTTTGGAGCTATAAAACGGTTTTGTGGTTGGTAAACGTGTTTTAAGAACCGGTGGTCATAGTACTAGGCATATATTGGTGGTTTGTGCTACTATCTAATCTAATACTGCGAATTGAAGGATGTTGAAATTGGAATGTTATTCCTTCGGGAATAGAAATTATTTGGTAGCATACTCTTATTAGGTATAATTCATTAGTACCACTGAAATCTCCAATCTACCTATGATTAAAGTTACTTTGATATTACTCAGGAATATTTGCCTTAGCGTTTAAAAGGTTTTAAAATAAGATTTGTTGTCCAATTTAAACATTTATTACACTTAGAACTATAGTATTTGATTCTGGGAAGATAAACTTTTCCTAATATCTATTACCCGAATATATTTGTTATTTTTCATAAAATAATAAAGCTCGCATTTATTTTGCCAAACATCCATCAATTCTGGCTTTTCATCGTTCTGCCAACAATAATTCAAAAATACTTTTTGCGTTGCTATGCGTATTTTAGCCTCACCTCAGAAACATACATTAGACTGATTTACTGACTGCCGAACTCGTCAACAGTTTCTTTCCAGAGCCCATTGTTATTCTCTTTTTATTATCTTCCACATGAACATGCTTCCAATAATAATTATTGTTATTGCTGCTTTCACTACAATAATACTTTAGTTTTAGTCCTTCTTTAATTTAAGCTTCTACGGAGAATTATATCCTTATTTATTCTTATGTATCCAACATCTGCTTCCTCAACATATACCGCTTAACTACTAGGGGCTAGAAAACATCAATTTATACTTTCATTTTCAACCGGAATAAATCTCGAACACGAAAACACTGTCAATCTAACATGGCTTTTCATTCTGCTCCAAATAGTTAATCCATTGTTCCTCCCTCCATCCTCATACTTCCTTCAATCCGAATACACCTAACTAAAACGTGCAGTAGTGTAGCAAATGTAAAATATCATCCATTTCTACAGCCAAAAAATAAAATACGACCGTACAAGGTACAACCAGCTACTCAACTGTACCAAGGGACTTGTACAACAGACATGATAAGAACCACCGATGACGAAAACCACCCTACAACTCTTGAGTTGCATTAACATACGAAACAAACATCACTGAAAAAATATTTTCCTACTAGAAAGTACCGTATTTCCCGAAATAATGAACCCCCCCCCCCCCACTCCCCGCCCCCGAAATAATTCCCCCCGGTATAATGCCCCACTACTTTTCCACGTTTTCCATGACTAAAGTAATATAGGGCGATTTTTCTATTTTTAACATTTTTTTAACAGAAAGGTAGGGGGAATTATTTAAAGGGGAAACAGTACTAAAAATTATTTACGTGTATTATTTATACTAAACCTTAAAGTCCCTAGAAATTAAAAGTAGACCGGGTTTCATTTCAAAGATATATGGTAGGTAGACACATTTCTTTTTATCAACTTTCTCCTGAGCAACAACAATGACAATCATGATTATTACAGAAAAGTAAACCAGGATTAAGAGAAAGTAGCGGTCGTATAATACACAATAGTAGTCATAAAAGTAGTAGTTCCACTCTTCTGTAATAGTAATATATATTCTTAGACATGTAAAACGACGACAAGAATTTGAAGTGGTGAAAGCAAAAAGAGAAAGAAAAATCATGTATCTAAAATCGCCCTCAGTGGAAAGAATGAACCCCCATTCGAACAATAGATCATGGAGAATACAATAAGAAACAAAACACACGCACACAATAAACATCAGTAGGAAGGAAATAGGACTGGAAACTGTACTTTATAGACAATTGAATACACTCAGATGATGCGGTAGGTAGGCAAGACAGGTATGCGGTTGGAATCAGAGGAACAATAATGTATCGGAAAGAAATAGTATCCCCCGGTGGTATATTAAAATTAAAGGTTTGTTCCTTTTGAAACTCTAGTATTAATAACAATCAGAGCTTACACGGTTAAATGATCTTTTTATTATCCCAAACTGTCTATTGTTCGAAACATTGTCCTGTAAGCCGTAACAATTCTAATCTGTCCTTAAACCCCTTGAGGCACTATTTTGAACAGACGGTATCCGTTTAATACTTTAGTATTGGCCGATTGTGAAGGAATATATATGCTTATTTAGTTTTGTAGCATTTTACGACATAATGCGAAACCTGGTTCTGTAGTACAATGGTCCGGCCACGTAGGTAGGTTACTTGCAGGAATGTAGAATGTTTAAAATGTGAAAGAACCGTCTTGTGTGTATATAAATATAAATCTTTATCTGCAGCCCAACTTTCTTCGACCAAGAAAACCTAAAGTGATTTCTGCCATACCCATTGTTTATCTTTATTCTACTTTTCTAAAGAAAGGTCTTTCCCATCTGGACAATTGTACACACTGAAATACATACATTGCCATTCCCTGTAATATCCATACATGTACCGTATTCAGTTGTTGTAATGAAAAAGAACAAAACTTTCTCTTCCTTTTCCCCCAAAAAAGTGTAGCTTTTAAAAGGCATCACATCAAAAGTAGTATTTCGTAGTCGACCTATTTCTTTGAAACTCATAAAGAAGAACTTTTTGTAAATAAAAAAAATTGATTTGACGATGCAAAAGAAGCAGCAGGGAATTTAGTATTTTTTGCTACAATTGAATTTCGAATCTTTTCAAAACATGGAACAGAGATTATATCGCAACTAGAAAGAGATTTAGATCAAAACAAAAGATGACAAGCAAACAGTTGGCAATAAAGTTGGTAGAGACTAAAGGCTATAAATTCATTTACTATTTTTATTCTAACCCATCAAGACCCAGAAGCAAGGAAAGAAAAACATTTGGAGTTCCTTTCAGAATAAAGTTTGAGTTGAAAGTTCACATACCTGAATTGGTACGTAATTTAGTAGTCTAAAGCTCCGTTTTACAAATGTATGCGTGTAGTATTTGCTGGTTTTTTGAAGAGGTTACACATGCAGTAACTGCCTGCGATTTCTATTTCTATATTGATTTCCAACCCAAAGAAGAGATGCTTTTATAGATAAAAGTAAATAGGGACTTTATTAATTTCAAGAGAAAGCAGTTTTAAGTGAAGAGAGTATGTACTAAAAAATAAATTGGGGTATAATACCGATTGGCAGTTGTACTTCAGTTTACCATATAAAGATCAGTACTATTTTATAATTGCTTTCAGCTTATTCCAACTCCACATTAGCAGTATACGGTGTATTTAATTCACAATCCATCACCGATTTCCAATCATCTACGTTGATTGCTTCAATAGAGGCATGATAAAAAGATGCGATATGGAAATGATTTATTGAGTATCTACAACATAAAGTTTGATAAACCTGTCTGTCTGTTTGTTTGTAATAATGACTACTCCTCTCTCAATTTTCATCCAATTTTCTAACGGAATACAGTTTTGAAACTCCCCTTGACCTTAGCAACTAAAAATAGGTGATTGGGTCAACTAAAAAAATTCGAAAATGGAAAAACCAAATTCGAACATTTTGAGAAAAAATCGATTTTTTTTACTTTTTTGAGATCTATCTTAATACGGTCATTAGTTCGACCACCGGTTCTATCTCATAAAAACAAATTCTAAAACAAAATCAAAATTTACAAAAAAAAATCAAAATACGATGTAATCAAATTATATGACCTCAGATGTTTTTACTGAATGGTTGAATAGGATTAGCAGAGTTTTTTACGAAGTGAGGTAATGAGATAAGCGGGGTTGTTGCGGTATCTATCCTATAAAGATTGATTGAATGTATGTGGGTACGTACCAGGTTAAATTACTGAGTAGTATAATTAGATAAGCGGGGTTGCTACGGAGTGGTAGAACTAGATAAGCGGGGTTGATACAGAGTGGTAGAATTATAAAAGTGGTCTAGGAGTGGGAAATAGCAGTATTGGTGTTGCTGTAGTGAAATTATTCCGTATATTAGAGCTATTACGGTGGGAGGGGAGTAATTTACGCATGCTACGTCATGCTGATAAGGATGTTGGCATGTGGCCTGGTGGGACGTGAGAGGGATGGTACTTTGAACGATGCGAAGCGGCCACACAGTAGTGACTTTTAAAATGTGCTTAGGCGTATTTGACCCTCTATTATCATAAGATACTACCCCACCGATATATCACTATTAATGGAGTAGGGGCCTTAGCAATGTTGGGTTGCAGTTGAAATTGTGGAGACGCTGCCAAGCCAAGGAATGGTAGGAGTAGAAGGGTTCGCACGGTGACTACCAGAAGCGGAGTGGTAGGCTTCTCGCTGGCCGTTATATACGGCCACCAATTATTTAAACAAATATTGCCGATGATTTTAAACTACAGCGGGTCCACGAAGGATAGTGTTGCATATGGTATATGCACATGTTAATGAGCAGAAGTCTTGCCCTTGTCTATGTACAAGAATAAGTTACAAGAATACAAGAATAAGTTCAGAATACTTGAGCTTCATAATAAATTACGTTATTACGGATGTTTAATCTGTTAATATGTCTAATTGTTTGCGCCGTATTTGTACTTCAATGTTTGATCTCAAGAGGTGCTATGATATTATTGAGATTGAGTTCAAACTCTAATGGAATATTCAAAACTCACCTCAATAAAACTCAAATATGGAACTTTTAATGGAAAAACTTTGGGTAAATAAAGGTGGTCCTTTGTTGCTCAAGTAATGCTGTATTACAGAGGAAATAAAAGTGGATTCATTTGAGAACTTTATTTGCTTTTATTAAAGGCATGTAAATGCCTTTTATGTGAATGAACTTTCACTCTGTCCGTCTGTCCGTCTGTCCGTTCGCGCT
>JAQFZX010002327.1:0-19961 GCA_034682405.1 Hydroisotoma schaefferi | reverse complement strand
TGAGCGATTTTGAGAAAAGGTCTCACGTTGCGCGACCTATAGGAACGGTTGCTTTCGCTGGTAGTCATAGGACCTTGACATTAATTATAGTCTATGCAACACATTTGAGAGAAGAGCAATGTATTTTCATCGGACATTTTTTAAATGATACCCTGCTAGGACTGTAAATACAACTTACTGTCATTACCTATCATAAAGTTATTGAAGCTTTAGAGTTTGAATAACAGTTTTGCTGCGGTTTGAAGGGTTATTTAATTATTTTGAGATTGATGATTCTCTCTCAATTCCCTTGGTCAATTGATGACCAAGAAGGATATACACATGATAAAAAGTGCAGCAAATAATAGTTTTTATCAAGCACTTTCAACTTTGCTTACCTGGCCCAATATATTAGTCCATCCTCGCTCATTTTAATTCAACCTTAAATACATCATAAACCCCACCCATCGTCATTATAAAACGTGTAAAGATGTGGAATAACGTGATAGACTCAGGATGATGATAATTTCATCGTCATAGTGAATTGTAAATGAAAATAAACTCAAAACCCTACCGTTCGCTCCAAGCGATTTAAGAGGTTAAGTTACAGTAAGAATATGCAGACATGTGCTTACATAACACATATTGTGTCAAGTCAATAAATAGAAATATATTTTAAATGTCTTTGTTTGCATAGTTTGGTCAATAATAGAAGACTTTGGAACTTATGAAAGCCTGGAATTAATGTTTGTTGATGTCAGTAAATAATTCCAACAAAATTACAACCACCTTTGAAGATCAGTAGGTATGTTATTAATTAACATTTATTACAGAAAACAATAGCCGATCTATTGTTTACAGACGTGTTCCACTCGCTCTGAATAAGTACATTTTATTTTATTGTCTGTTTCAGTCACTTTTAATTATCAATTAAAGTGGAATCTATCGCTCGTATTTTTGACTTACAAAACTATCTATCAAATTTCCAAATGCTTATTAATGTTGTGCATTCGGCAGTATACTTACTTTCTCAATGTTGTACCGTGACCATGAATATTAACGAGATGTAATTTATAGCTTCGCATTTAAATCAATAAACTAATACTCACGACTACTAATCATAAGAAACGCGTTTCTTAGGGGAAAACTGCTGATTAAATCTAGAAATTTGACTGACAGTTAAATACTGCAAATAAAGTTAAATTATCCTTCGATCTATACATTTTATTGGAAATTAAACCTGCTAGAGCTAACCTCTTTTAGTTAATCATCCATTGATTGTTTAGTTTACTTTACAGTTTCAGAATTTATTGAGCAAATCACTTTTATTTTCTTATGTCTCTGACAATCAACGGTAAATAGCGAGTCGTGCAAGGAAAACAAAGTTAAAGTAGAAAGATGATTTTTTATACTTCTCAGCCAAACAACTAACCAAAAACCACTATCGATCTTTAAAGGTTTTAGTCATGAACATGAACTATTGATTGGCATTTAAAGTAAAGGCCATGGTCAAACACGAACTAGAACAATGGATTGATTTATTTGCTAGTTACTAGCAAAAAGTACAAAATGAACGTTTTGTACTTTTTTTTATACCCTGAGTAAACAACAGGTCTTTTTTTAATCCATTGAATTCCTACCTAATTGGGCGATAAAAGCTTCGGAATACTCACACAAGAAGAAGTGATACGAAGGTAAGATAATGCTTCATTTTAGCAAGCAAAAACGTTCGCGAGAATTAATGTTTAAGGAATCAATCGGTTGGTATGATGGATTCTGACTTTTTAAAGATCCTTATTGTAGGTAGGCGTAGGTAGGATTTTGATGAGTATTATATGCTTTTGAAGAGTACTTTATCTCCGCTTAGTAAAGATTGGATGAAGTAAAAGCTTATTAAGTTTAACAAGTATTGGCAGATATATTTGAAGCGAAGTAAGATTAATTTGGTACTTACTCTGAATTTTGGCAGGTATTTTAGTCCAATTGCTGGTTGGCTGCGGTTACTCTGCAATAAAATCATCATATTATTATAAAGTTCCATGAAGGTCCATCTTAAGTATATGTAAAGATATATTTGAACTTATTTCAATGCCATTAATCTTTGAAAGGGTGAAACATACTTTTGATGCCTCATTTAATGAGTAAATAGAAGATTTTGATAATACAATTATATTAATCGTAGCCACAGTCGCAGTGAAGCCTACAATTAAGTGATCCTTTTTATCAGCACTTTCGATGTTAAGTTAGATTGCAGTGGTTTCTTCTTTCTAAGAAAATCATTCACCAGGCCAAGTGCTTTGAAAATATATTAAGTTAATATATCCTGTTATTAATTTAAGCTAACAAAGAGAATTATTAAAAATATCGCTGACCACTCCCAAAGAAGTAAAAAGGGAAAAGCTCGTCCACTAGGTAAATAATGATATTGCTAATGAATCTCTAAATCCAGAATAAATCAAGAGCTTATTCTACATAAATAATCCGTCCGTAAACGGTCTTCAAACAAGAGGTGCTAGCGTTTGTCGAAAGTACTTCTTAACTATACTTAGTATCTATTTGCGTTAGTAAGATTTTAAAACCTATTATATGAATATCTGTAAAGTTGACTGCGCCACACAAGAGAACAATAAACAAACATGATTTCTCCTTCAAGTCGTGATCCATTTGTTCAGTAATAAAAAGGTAGGGATTTTCATAACTTAGCCATCGCAAAACTGCGTAAGTATTAGAAACTATCATTTATATGGATTAAATTACTACGGTTGGAAACTATGATGGTGTGACTGATTTGGGATGGAGGAAGCAGCAAACAAATATAACAGTCTTCTGATAAATAAACTCTGATAAATAATGTTTAATGGTAATCAAGCAGAGGATATCTATCAATAACATAGGTAATGAAAATGACGTGTTTTGTTATCCCCTCTCTGTACTCTGTTCAATGTACTGACACTAATGAATGACTGGGCTTTTGCATATGTATTTAAAGTTCATTGTTAACAGTTTAGTTGGACAGGAGGAATCAATCGTCTTGCGACGGGGATGAGGATGACATAAAACATGTTAATTGAAAGAGAAAGTTTCAAGTAGCTACAATAGCTGGACTGAGATATTATGTAGTTACACAAAATAAAAAGTGCGTGCAAATTTATCTCAAGCTTTTGACACGGATGTTCTTTTGTCCGTGCGTCTTTTTGCTGTCAGTGTTAATGTTTTGAAAAGCTGACACATTGCAACGTTTGGATACGTGTAACCGTTTATAACGTTAAATGTTTTCCTTAAAAAAACAACGTGTCTCGGCAGGAATTATGGAAGTGTTTCAGTGATTTTAGATTTACAGTAAATTGGAGATGAAAGTTTTATCGATTAAAGAAAGAACTAAATGAGAAAGAGGTTTCCGAAAAAAAGCCGCATCGATTTTTAAAATTTAGCTTAACGTCTTACAATTATATTATTATTGTGGGGATTGAATTTTGTGAAATATTTTGTTTCTGAATAGCAAAAGCAAAATCATCATATCCTTTGTTACTAATCTTAAACAAGTTCCTTCAACTTGCAAATAGTTGTATGGAGGCTTACAATTACAGATTAAGTTTCTTAACGAAGGTAAAAGTGGTTAGTTTAGACCCATACAGTTGTAAAGTCCCTCTAATAAGCTTGGGAATCTATCATTTCTCAGTCTTGTAAAATTATACGCTCTTCTTATCCTCTTATCATTTTTTAAATCATCTTTCTAGTTGTAGCATATTATTAGCTTTTATCATAGAGCTTTTTAATATTCATTTTTCTTCAAATATGTTTATCATATGAGGCATGAGGTAGCAGTACATCGTAGCAGCAATGTTGGCACAGTAGACAAGGCACAGAGCAAATTGTTGAGCCCTTTCTGCCAATAATAATAACGATAATTTGTTCCCGTAATACAAGTCTGTAGCAGGTACAGCCCACAATATCATCTTTTATCTAGCATGAAGAATAATTTGCGAGTGAATGACTTTTGTTTGCGAAGCCGGTTCCTTTTTTATCATTACGTCAAAGAAGAGACCAGCGAGTATGACTGATATGAAATGTCTTTTGGTTGGACAGAGATGGACTGAGCATACCATGGGTAATAAGTTGCTCATGATGTTTGGACTTCATTTGATAAATGAAATGCACTTCAGTTTAAATACCAGAGGGGACAATGTAAGCTCAGGCTGTTGCTGTATCAAATGGTATGAAAGTGAAATCAAATCATCCGTCTTCCTTCCACTGTAGCCGACGTAAAAAATGTGTATGCACTAACTAAAAGACAGGAACAAATATGGAATAGGAAGGTAAGTTCAGGATTTGGATTTCATTAAGGTTTTTGATGACGAAGGATGACCAAGGGGAATCTGACAAGTTATATATTATTTCATGAAAGAAACCTCGGTAAAATATTAGCGAAGTTTCTTTTATGGCAATAATTTAGATCCACTCCCCAAACGGTTGACGGTTTGATTGAACTGTAACAAATTTTATTAATTCACTTCCTAATTTCTTGGTTGTTTTGGTAGGTGGAGAAGTGGAGAAGTCTGATGTAAGTGGACTGGTAGTTTGTATGCATGCTAATCTATATTTGGTAGCACACAAGTGTTATTTGTTTACCGAACTTAGAATATGAGCAAATACATTTTTACTATTTTAAATAAATCAGCATTGGAATAGATGTTTCTTAATCTACTCAATTGCATCAAAATTGTACATTTTAATGAGTCTTACCTTGCCAGATCCTCTCAGAGGAGCTGCCTTAAGGGCACCCAACGCATGTACTTTGTACTCCCGATCCAACTGTTCAGCTTGGGCTTGAATTCGCCTGAAAAAAATAATGGAAATTTAAAATGTTTAGTTCAAGTATTTTAAATACTGGTTTTCATTTGAATCGATCAAGAAAAATACTTAAGGATTCTAGTTTTTATCCACCCTCTTAAAGAAAATCTTATTTGTTGCTTGAAAACTTCTGCTTGTGCTCATTCCTTAAACTTATTTCACCGTATTTAATGAAGTTAATAGAAAAATCTGGTTTTTGTGAGAGTCGTAAAGTTTTTGAAATGTTTTTTCATCTTCCTGTCAATTTTTATAAGCAATCCGTATCTGATACATGATGCACTTTCTTCTCATTATGTTGTTAACCTTGTCGAATGTTGCCTAAAACTTGTCAATCTTTCAGAGCAAAAGAAAATATTGAGTTTGTTTCCACTACTTAATTCAAGTTTTTGCTTGGCACTTCTCAACTAGTCTCAGTAAAAGGGCTCATTATACTCTAATCATGCAGTTCTCAGAAGTTATACTGCTGAATTCTCAGGCCTCAAGTGGATCAACGTCAGTATCAACTTTCATACTTAAGAGCAAAAATCATAATATAATATTTCTGGTATTGATCATGTTTACACTTTCTAGCAATTAATATAAAGAGAACTGCAGTGTAGGTCATTTAAAAAATAAACAGCATGGCATGAAATAATACTATTTACAGTTGCAGATTTACTGCTTTTTCAGCATTAGATTAGAGATATCTTGCGATCTTGGCAAATATTATGTGACTTACGATATGGCAAGTATAAGCTCGAATTGCTGATCCTCTTGTTCTTCTCTGCGTTCGTTGTCTTGTTCAATGATGAGACTTTGGCTTGATTCTAGTTCTCCTTGTAAAATAGACAGTTTTCGAAGTTCAGCTTCCAGTAGCAAACTGGTTACCTAAAAAGTAAAAAAAAGTAAAAAGGAATTTTATTATATTTTACTGAAAGTAATAATGCTTTTTCAGTATAGATCAAAATTTGGACCATGCACAGCAAACTATGAATTATAAAACCAACGTCGTGTAAATTTCTGCTCCAGTTAATTTATTAGTTTAAGAAAAATATTAAGCGAAATCTGGTTCAATTTCCAAATTAATGTCAGTCAGCATCACAAAACATTAAAGTGTCTCTAACCTTAATTTACCCTAACCGTTTTTGAAACTGGTTTAAGTGGATGGATTTGATTCTAAAATTTGTAATGTGTCACCCATAAACAGATTTCGAATTAAGATTTTGATTTAGCATTAACCTTGTCACCATTTATACTTCTTGAACCTGTTTAGATTTCAGAGATTAAAGTTAGATTTTAGTTTAGTTTCTACATTAACATTTAGAAGAATCCTGTATATCATCATAATACAGTGACCAGATTGAGTAGGCCTGATGAAGCAGATAAGATTCCTGCCTACAAAGGAATGCAGTAAATAAAGGATGTACCAATTCGTAGTTAAAACTCAATAAATCCTGAAATAGAAACCGCCTCTATAATTATTTATGAACGTTGCTTGCGTCCTAACTCATCTTTTCTGCATCACAGAACTAGCAACCAGTCTCATTTTAATTGCTTGCAAAAACGTGTGAGTCAATATAATCGAAAACGGCTTAAGGTAATAAGTAAGCAAAGCATCATGTCTCACCACCAAGTTAGATCCGCAGCATCAAGATATCTTTAAAAAGTAGTAAAAAAATTGAATAGGAAATAATATATCTGTACATGTAGGTAGGTAAACAAACCGGAGATAAAAGTTGGAGGAATTTTAACCCTATTAAATAGTTTTGTTCCACTTTCCCAAATCCCACAACCAACTTTACTACTCACTTGAATAGATTTTGAGGTAAATATTTCAATTCTCATCCCAAAGAAAACCAATCCATCTGCTATTTTTCAATTTCATCGTCTCAAGACCAAACAATAATAATATAATCCTCTATAATCACATGCACATGTCTATCTGCTTTTTAAAGTCTTAAATCCCAAAATAATAAAATTATCATCGTCACAGAGTCAACACTCTCTCGCTTTTGTTTTTAGGTATTTCCCAGGTGCTACTTTTTTTATAAGTGGAAGATTCCTCCCCTAAACTTCTAAGAGGACAGCCAGAAGTAATTACTTTATGTTAGGCTCGTTTGGGTTTTTATAGATTCTTAATTAAAAGTTTCATCAGCATACGTTCTAAATTTTGGTCAGCTTCTGGGTTGAGAGAGTATTAAATGGCTTGTTTTACATTTCTGCAAGGAAGTAAGGTAAAAGTTCGTTGTTTTGTAGTTCAATGAGACAGATAAATGAAGATTAGAATGGAATTGAACATTGCCCATAACCTCATTCTTCTATTCCTGATAGTTGAAGTTTATTAAAAAATTAGCACTTGAATTTACGGCAGGGTTTCCTTACAATAATAAATCTGCAAGCAGTTTATCGCATAAAGAAATTTACCATGAAGTGTAAAGTGGAATGAAGATCGTATAAATGTCGCCATTATGATCGTTTAAACTTGCTAGGCCAGAAGAAGATGATATTTGAATTTCAAAACACAACATAGGCTTTTTACCCGATTCATTCACCTCCCATAAGAACTATTAGAATACGCTGAGAGTAATTCAACACTTGAGAACACGCAGAAAAGAAGAAGTAGTAAATGAATGTAAAGTAAAGTGAAGTACATTAGCCACGACTAATTGCGTGCTAATAATCTTCTTTATTGTACTGCTTTCATCTCCAGTTAATGATCATCTCTAAGGTGAGACAAGGGTTCAAGTCATTGTCGTTCTTTTTATGATCTTTTTGACCCAATTTTACACCCTGAATTAGAGACAATGGCAAAATATGCTTGGCTGGCTGAATTACTGACTCACTGACTGACATTGCGTCGCATTGTCTGATGGTGATTTTATAAGTAAAGGAAAAGTAGACAATATTTGTTTGGAATTTACTTACTGTCGATACAAGTCAGGACGGGGAAGTTCTTACTTAAGCAATAAAATTTGCAATTACAATACTTTGCAAAATTTGGTATTGGGTGGATCATAGGTTTGTTTTATTTATTGTTAAATAATTATACGTTGTGGCATTTTATTAACTTAATTGAGTACTTCATCTTTCGTTATGCCGGTTTTATTAACATTTGATAATAAAGGGACACAGGAATGATACTTTGGCACTCCTTGATTGCAGAATTGTAATTAAAATCTAACTACTTACGGACAACTCCAACTGGTATTTATTAAAATCATGTCAGTTTGTTCAACGACTTGTTAACATTTGGAATGATTGTTGAATGTGGGGGTTCATTCATTGTCAAAATACTATTTAGGTAGGATGCAATTTCATGAGAACCTTCACTAACCAAAACCACATAAATATGATTAAGATTAGATAAATGTCAATTTATTGCTATTACTTTTAAGGCATTGGACATTAGGTGTTAGCAGCAGTTAGTTGATAGTAGTAGGTGGGAATGTTTGACGTTGCATTACATTACACATAAAACATTAATTTAAGTTCCTCTAATTATAATAATTGGATTTAATTGTAAATCGATCTCACTTAATCCTGACCAAACATAGGGAAGTGGACATAATCCAACCGTCAATAAACACATCCTATGCAAATACAACAATCAGAATTAAAGCTGTTTAAACTGTCAACTGTACTAAACACATAATAATGCGTCCCACAGCCATTCGTACATTCATACAAGTGCAAATAGTCCTTGATGTTACCCATTCCATGCAACAAATAAAGTACTAGAATGTTGTTAACATTAAAATAATTACTGTGATATGATATGATAGAAAGATAAACAAAAAGAGAATAATAAATTCTGTTTAGCTTAGCCATTCACCCACTACCTCCTTATTTGTATAACTGCAGAAAGATTAGTATATAAAAACTAGATGAAACTGCAGGCAGTAGATAAAGCGACCCAACGCGACGTGAGCATGGCTAGTGTAAACCCTAAAATCTACTTGTAAGTTGTATTTTTAATAATACTTGTCTGCTAATTACATTAAGCTGACTCTTATCTGTTGAGCTAAAACAATGAGTATAATTTGTTTTCGCGTGTTGGAAAATGACATCGTTATTAGGATCAAGTTTAAGCAGCAGTTTGGGAAAGCTGACTACGGGGATTAGCGTGCAGAATACAATGTAATTAACTCTACAGACATTAGCCAGAAGAAGGGCATTCTTTGTATGAAATTTTCACAAGCAAAAGTAAAAAGATGATGCAGAGATTTAGCCTTAATTAGGCTGAACAATGAGTTTTGTCTTGAGTATGAATATTGTCCAATTTTTTCCACTTTCATTGAAATATCATTATTTTGATAGATGGCCACAGATACATGTTAGTGAGATGGCTTTCTACGGGGCACTTAAACAGGGTTTAGAAGATACTTTTGGTACGGCTATTGTTACAATTTACTGGAAAAAATACCAAATCCTGTCACCGTCACCAATAAAATAACTTTACCATACCGTCCCGGTTAGTAGCAAGCAAGGATTTAAATTGTAAATTACTACTAGGAATTTTTCTAAATACTTTGTTGAAATCTCTCGTAAAGATCACAAAAGGGAGCATAGAAAGTTTAGTATTATTAATTTTACATGGACGTTAAGTTAATCTAAGGTTACATATGCAGCAGCGTAAAATAAGCTCAGCAGACCCACCCATTCAACGAAGAGACGGTCTGATGTACGGACAGATAATCGAAAAATAGACAACAATGCACAAGTTGAAAGTACCTAGATTTAAAGGTTATCATCGGTGACTTAGTAGTTGACACTTTACGATTATGGAATCTGCCTGCTATTATTCTGATTATGATGCGCTTTGGCCAAGCCTTTTTTTACTCAATCTGTCTTTGATATTCACATTAAATCATTATTAATACTAACTACCCACTTGGTAGTTGGAAAAATTGCAGTTAAAAATGTAAATTAAAGAATTAAGCACATTAGAATTAGAAAGACGTCCCAGCCTGGGACTCTATTGAGATGAATAAATGACGCAGATGGTTTAACCTTTCTGATGACTTGCTGAGATACCGAATAATTTTCCCCATAGAACAGTATTTATTATTTATTTATTATGAACGAGTGTAAAATCGCATTTATAACTTCAATAACTTGCAACCAAACGGATGATAATCTTTCATTTAGAACCAGAAGCTTATTCCGGGATTCGTATAAAAGTAGCAAGCTTCTACTACCAGCTTATCACTTACTGGATATATTACGTAAATATAAATTCGTAAAAGGTGTTCTTGATTCGAAAAACTATTCCCCGATTAATCATGAGTTCTTTGCTTTGGTGGACTTTTTTGGCCTTGGTCATCCTGGTTGTTGCTGATTTTGCTCTGGTATTTAATATTGTCTTTTTATAATGCGTGTTAAAGTTATTCTGAAATTCAGAAGTTTTAGAGAGGAGTTCTAGAAAGTAATTCGAATTTAAATGTAATCTTAGGTTGAGGCTGGATGCGATGGACTCCGTCGTGCTGCCTGTCACTTGGCGTGCACTCGACAACTCAATCAGTGTGATGTACATACCTGCAAATGCCACACTTACTAACAACTGTAGGTGACCTAACCTTGACGTGACGTGACGGTGACGGTGTGAACTTTACTAAAAAAATTAAGTTTATACCAAAACAAATCCGCAATTCAATTTAAATTTTACCATTTGTATCAGAAAAATATCCCAATTTGTTATATTACAATCAAAGTTACAAACTTTTAAAATAAAATCATTTTCATTTTTATTTATTTAAAACCTCGTTTAGTATTACGCCCATGGGGAATTATGGTTCGACTTTCGATTGTCTCATTTGCAGGGGACAATTATGTACGGGTACGGACGTACGTTGCATTTCAAAAACCTGACGGAAACGAACAACATTTTGTACAAAATAAGAACTCCGTAGTTGGTATGGGTTCAGACTTTCATGGTCTTTGTCACCAAAATTTACTCAATGCTTAAAGATCACATTTTCACAGACATCCTAAATTCCGAATTCGAAAGTTTTCTAATCTTAGATTGTTTTATGTAAAGTATTTTGCATACAAATCTAAAATACTTTAATTTTCAACTTTAAAACCTAACTGGCTGGTATTTTTAGTTACGCAAAGTAGCAATGTTAGACAAAAATCTCCTCTTACCTCAAGCTGGACTCCAAAAAGATCCCTTGGCTTGTATGATCCTTTGTTATTCGGTGTTGAGCTTGTCTCACTCATTTTATTCTATTTCGCAATTCTTTCTCAAGTCAGCAATAACTTTTTCTTGGATTCTTGAAAAGCTCAAAACTAAAAACGGTCAAGCATTTCAACGTAGACCTTCAGTTTATTATAAAAAAAACTGTACTCGTTACTCACAAAAAATCTATGCGTACGTAAATATCTGAATTATGGTCTGTTTATGACTTAACCAATAATAAAGTAACACCACTAAAGTGCCAATTCCATATACGATTGTTGTCCTTCTATATTGCTTCTCAAATCACTCTTGTCTAATCTATAGAGTGCAATCTTCTCTTTTGCAATCTTCCAATAAAAGTTGCTCTGGATAGAAGAAATTGCCACATAAATGTAGAATAAGAAATACAACCACAATAGGATGCAATTACTATTCACAAGTTAAAAACACTCTAATGTAATGTTGTATGTTTTTGTTAGATAAAATTAGCGAATCCACGTTAATACAAAAACATACGACCGAATCACGTCGATCAGATCCACATGAGTCTGTCTAAGGATTACGAAATCACGAACACGATACAATAAAAAAAAATACAAGATGAAGATTCCTTCTTCTGCTGATCTATTTTATTTTCTACGAGTCCAACTACTGAGTTAGCTTTATGTTTATCTGTTTTTAACTAGGAAATGTAGCCCATTTCTACATCTACTCGAAACACAGCGTTTTATTGCAGTAAATTATTCGACGTTGCTCTAAATCATAGTTTAGTTTGAGGTGATATTCCAAATCTAATACTACTCCTGCAGTATTAAGTACTTAGTGACAAATCGTAACAAAAAAAATCACTTGGATTTAGAAGCACAACAGTTGGATATGAATCAGATAATCGATTTGAAGGATGAAATAGTCCTTGCTCCCGTTTCTGCCTGTCTGTATAGAACGATTACTTAATTTGTATATTTAATTACAATTACTCTTATTTTTTCATGTCCCTTTTCCTTTTGTATACTTTTAAAGAGTAATCCTAAATCGTAAATAATAAATGTAGCTATGTTTTGGCAACGGCTGGATTTTGCAGACTTTCAGGCATCATTTAATTTTTAACAATGAAACAACGCTAGTACCGGTTTTCCAGTGAAGGTTAGTCACTTACTGAATCAAATCCAAAGTCACATTGACTTACATAAAGTTACGAAGCGTGGGATTATCCTCTTAATCCATGAATTTGCAACAAATAACTAAAACTTATGTACTTTTGCCAATGCATAATGTTAAGTTATCTCGTTCTATCAAGTACGTAAATCTATGTAAAATTGAATGTAGAACTTTTATTAAATTATTTCACACACTGCTGAACAACCTTCCCACAATAAAGTGAGTCATACAGACATTATTAGCATTGTTTAGAATATTAATGTTAGTATTGAAACTGGAAGTGGATTGTGTTCATCAAAGTATCATGCTCCGTGGGATTTCCCATAATTACTTAGTTTAGTCCGTCTTGCATATTAGTCTTTCTTGGAAAGATTTAACCACAGACCACAATACAATTGTAAAATGGAGAGTTACAATGCGTAATTAAGACTCTGATCCAATGTCTTTATCCAGGAGTATAAATTCTCATTCAAAGATAATTTATTTCAAACCTAACATCTTGAAACAAGTAGAGTGTCTTGAAATGTAGCTGTAGGTCTAACTTTTTACATGCAGAATTCTTGGTCATTCCAATACTTGTCCTGTTTAGTGCTTAAAATATGCATAAGGATAATAAAAACACCTTTTATTTAGTATTGTCTTTACTGGATTGCATTACCCTTTGTTTTCTCAGTTTCCCGTGTCAGTAATACAAACTCAAAGTTCCAACTTACTATAACATAGAAACGCTATATTTTTTTAAACTTTGTTCCACATTCACAGTTAAAATATTTATCTATTCAAATCTAATCTTTACCATTCTTATTTCCATAAGTAATATTTATAGTTGTTCCTCGTTGAGACTTGCTGTTAATGCACATCAATAAGTAGACGTCTCAAACACAAACTAAACGTTACTGTTATTAAAATAGTTTTCATAAAATTATTCAACTCTCCAAGCCCAAAGTTAATTAGTATGTTTCTATTGTTGAATCTTCCTGGCACACACAGTAGCACTGGCTGTAGCTACAAGTAGCTATAACGCATTGAGTTTTACAATGCTAAACAGTAGCAAAGCAATTGGTGTGTCAGTCAAATGTTACTTTTAGTTTTAAAAGAAGAAGTAGCAAAGTTGTTTGTATTTACACCGTCGAAAAGCTTCCCTTGGAATGAAACGGAATGAATGAACGCATTATTTATTTAGTAATATTATTATGACCGTTCATTGCATAGTCTGTACAAGCTTCCTACTTACTGGTAGTTATTATTGAATCCTCTTCTAATAAAAACGGACTTGTGTAGCATTATTGTTCCAAGTCACTAGCTAACTATTGTATGCATAAGGGAGGATGAAGTGCTCACACCGGTCCTCTGATGATGATGATTGTGATGATTCCGGTACCAAATAATGCTCAACTTAAAAATACTCTCACTATTCTGTATTCTGTGTTAGTCTAGAAATCTAACCAGTTTCAATGTTAAGGTTTTTTTGGTAAACTTCCGAACGTGTTCTTGCATAGAAATAGCTCCGATTTTGAAACACTACTGATGCTTAGCACCAACAGTAAAGTTCCCATCATATTATAAATTGGTCCAGTTGTTTATAGTCAATGAGACTTGCATCTTTATGCGTGGTTTTGTTACATGTATTTGTATTTGTAATGCAATCGTTTTTTGTTTGTAACTCTGCAACTGCAACGAGTCTCACATGGTATTACTTTGGCTACTGTATTTCAATTTCACCAAACATTGTAATCAATCAGGGCGAGTCTTCTATTGATCAAGTTCATTTCACTCAGACTTATTTTGTTATTTGATGAGGCAATAAAGGTCACACTATGGAATAACAATGATTCAATGCAATACTACTAACACGATCATGTAAAGGGAACTATGAATGAATAAAAACGGCGTTGTCGTTAGTGTTTATATTTGCACCGGGCTCCGTTCCGGTTTCTATCTATCTGTAGTTGGCATAAGTCCATTCAACATTGAATAGTAGGGTTTTTTTGATTATGTAGAAACTGTGTGTCCAAAAATCAGCCCTTATCCGCCAAATTGTTCATTCACAGAAATGTTCAGTTGTTTAAAACTGTATGGACTTTTGATATGAGCATGAACGGTTGCAAAAGCAGAAGTAATTAGAGTTGGAGTTGAAAAATCATGAGAGATGTTGTTCCTGTAATATTACTGCACAATACATTCCGTGATCATTTTTGACCGGTAGTTTATTTCAGGGTTGGATTATCCCGACTCAGCGTAAGATAATATAAAAGAGTTTTGACGCCTATTGTTTTAAGTCCCTCATAACATGAGAAGGGATTGGTAGGCCATGTTTCTGGACAGTTTATACGTGTATCATGTGTAGGAATTAATTAAGTCCCTCGGATCACATAGCATGACAGCCACTCGGAAATAATGTAAAGCTAACAGATAACGCACTTCTCCCCTTCACAGTTTTGTATTGTTTTTTTTTGCATAGTATTGGTTAAGGGTTTACGGTCAACCGTTGATACAACACAGCTTTCCGATGTCTATCAAACGTAGGGACAGATGTGTGGTCCCGATAAGTACCCTACCCGGGTAGAACTGGAGATTTCAAACACAACTATTGGTACCTAATTCCCAGTTGTCTGTGAAAGAATTCACGAAACGAATGTTTGCAATATCCTTACAACTCCAGGCACGAGTTCCCAGCAAACGGGTAACGAGCTACCTGACCTTCCCGTTATAGATCTTGAAAACAGAAGGCTTTTTTTAAATAGCTCGAGCTTATTGTCCTTCGCTTATTAGCCTTGTTTAATTTATTTCAAAAGAATATTCAAGCACTATTCTTATTCAATGGATAGTTGATGCTCACAGGCCGAATGAAAGTGGCCAAGTAACCAAAAGTTTCGTGGTCGATCTAGCCAAAAGTCTGTAGGATCAGGAGGATTGTATGAAAAGTTGCATTATAAACGCACTAACCATCTCTTATACTTCTTCGCCAGCGCTAGCATGAAATAATACACTTTTAAAACGCTTATATGTACAACAACTCTTGGTGGCTGGTGGATACCTTTTATAAGCGTTAGTAGCAGAGTACGTAATGCCTTCAGCAAAGAGGTAAAGGTTCTCTTCTCTACCCGATACTACTACTATTGCAACTTGCATCTACAAGTTTACCTGTAGTTACAATAGCCAAACTCTAAGGTAACTTATTCCCGTCGCTGAGTGGTATTCTTATGCTGTTCCTTAGTTCTACTATCGTCTGAATGAATGATTTACTATACAATGGAGATAATACTTGCACTCTTCTTCATTATACCTTTAGAAGAGCAAAATGCCTACAAAGCGAAAGGTCCATTAGACTGCCGAGATAAATTAGTCCATCCTTTTAAGACGGATCGTATTTAGAATCTAATTATAACTGGAAGTTAAGAACTTGCTTCAATGCAGTCTGTATCTGTACTGAGCTATATATATATATATATTGGTATAATTAGACTGACATAAGAACTAACTGTAAGGGTCTCATTAGGAAATCACTTTATACTGGACTCATACAAACACCGATTTAAATAGGTTAACTCGACGAGAACGTTCGTGCTAAAATGAGAATAATCACTGAAATCATCTCCATGCTAGGCTTTTCGTTACTTTCAGAAAAAACTTGAAATTAGCTTAGAATGGTCAAAAATTGAACTCCCTTTCACAGACTCCAGTATTTGGAATATTAAGACAGAAACTCTAAATCTTTTCTGGCTGACGATGCAATTAAGTACGAATTCCGTAAAGCCCGTCTTTCCTTACAGGAGGAATGTAAGGTAACATGAGCCTAAAGAGTGGAGCTGTCTTCGTACTGTAAAAGTTTAGGTAATTCTGTGCTTTGATGACATTAGATATGCCTACCTAGTCAGTCAGTCTCCAGTCTCACCCTTCTTTTGTACTAATGGCTAATAACCCCTCCTTATCCTTGCCTGGATAACCTATATTGAAATATGGGCTAAAACTTCCCTCGGGAATTTTTTATCCCATTAAGTGAAGCCCACACACAACAACTTTTTGTGCACAGTCTTTCGGTTTGCTATGCATTTGTAAAAGCGTTACTTACTTAGTACTTTGAATACTTTCGTGGTTTCTTTATGGCAAGAAAAATATATAAATAGGCGTAAGTAATACAGCTTTTGTAGTTGCATGCATGCCTGTAAATGTAAAGGAAGATGACAGTTTACGATTTCTTCAGCGGATGAAACACTCCAAAGGATTAAATAAGGTTGCATGTCTCACATTTTAGTTCACGCAGCAAGTTATTCAACCGTAATAATAATAGATACGAGCTAAGTATTGCCGTACACACACTATTTACAATATTTTAGTTAATGCACCTAATAGTAATACAGGGACTTTGCCGTATTTGGCATGATGCAATAAGAAATTAGAAACAATTACAATTTAAAACCTAAACCAGATCAGTTATTTCCATTTTATGTAGAAAAGGGCAGAGAGAACGTTTACTTTTTCAGTTGGGCAATTAACGCAACTCCATGTTATTGTTTTCCTGCCTCTTTAGGTAATTTTTAATTGGACACTTCCCGAGTAAACTAAAATTATATTTTAACGCTGACTTCGGGTTTAAAATTATTTTCTTGGGAGCTAAATTTACAACCAATTAAAGGATGATTTTTTCAGAAGATAGGCTTTATATGGCAGGATTGAGTTACCTTATAATTTGAAGGCTAAAGGGTTAATATTTACTATACAATGTTTTTATATTTATTTCAATGAAATATTGAACATTAATTCTTCCTTTATTCATAGCGTCATAATAATTCGTCTCAGGCTTAGAGACCCGAGCCTTTTGTAAGTATGAAGTATGAACAACTAAAAGTATAAAAATCCAATACGTACCAATAGGCTTACCTTTCTCGTTTCAAATTCTTCGAATAAATGTCCTTTAGACATTGTAATTTTTCTTTACGAGCATTTTTACGTTTATCCCTCAACAATATTGTAAAGCCTAGAGATGGATCCATGCCTTTGAGTTGCAATCAAATCCGACGTATGTGTAAAAATGCTGCATAAGATAATGTTTATAGCGGTATCTCTATTTCTTTAATTATATATCTAAAATAGTAAGAATTCACACAAAGAAAAGGGGAAATACCTGTAGTATTTTTTTAATCTGTGGGTTACCTTTTGATGACGTTGACAAAGGTCGGTTTTTTTTGCTTAGCGAGTTTAACATTATCACTCACTGTCAAAAGCTATAGTCATCTTTTTGGGATTAAATTAAATTTAAAGAATATGAATGGAAATTCAAATGCAAATGTTCTGTCCAAAGTGATGTAAAAATCATTACCAAATGAGCAAATGTTGCAAGAAGCAGCACCTTGTCAATACCACAGGTACGTTATGTTTCTACTTACCAGTTTTTATAATAAATTGCCTTTCGCATTCCAGTAATTAAGAGATTTATTACAAGCTGAATTAAGTAATAATAAAACTTGAAACTTCATAATATGATTAGAACTCTGCACTCTCACGTAATAATTCAATTGAATCAATAAAGATTCAGACTATTACACGAGGCAACTTTTCTGTTATTGAATAATCATCAAACCGGCTTATGCCGAGAGGTTTTCTGAAAAAAATTACTATTTTCTCTTTTAATTGATTAACATACAGTGACAGTTGAAAGATAAAGCCCATCCCAAAAGTAAAAAGGAATGTTCTGAGTTTTTTATGGCAACAAAAATGCATATAGACTGTAAAACTTTATAATAACCTCTCCCAGTCTTTGTGATCTTATAATATTCTCCAAAAGGTTTACTTTTGCTTATTGATACAAAATTTAAATTTAAAAAATAAATGTAACAATACATCGGTTGTTGAAATTAAACCGGTTGTGTTCTCTATTTTATTTACGGAATAAAAAAATTAATAGATTCTGCAATCTTTTATGGATGCAACTTGTTCCTAAAAATTGCTTCCCTCAAAAGGAAACAAGGCTTTGCCTTAAGCTGGGGTCTGCTTTTTGGTTGTTGTGGCTGATTTTTATGGAAAAGAAAAAGCTGCATGGTCATGGCAAGACCACTTTTAACTTTGTCAACTTTAATTCCTCCCAGTTCTAAATATTCTTAGGCAGAGACAGACGTTTACTTTTATGAGATCAACTGCCTCTTTTTTAAATGTAAAGGTATAAGACGGTTCATTCCTTGTAGTCTCGTAGCGTTCTGTTATAATTGTCTTTTTGGTCAACTGACAAACTTTTTTGGCTTGGCTTGGGCTTGCTTTCATAAATGTTCGTAGGTAGGAAAGTATAATATTAGGTAGCAGTTAGTAATGGTGTTATGTATCAGTGAACCAACCAAGTCATTTCCTGTGACATAAAGAGATCGTTAAAAATTTATTTGGTTGTACACAGCATTCTCAATTTATCACCAACCAAATGCTCATCGGTTTTAAAACCACCCTACCTGCAACTTTTCTGTAAATCAGTTGCAAACAAGAGTGTGGGTTTTAAATTTTAATGGTATGAAATTGAACCAGGCATTCTATACTGTAATATATTTCTAATGTTATTTTAGTCAAGAAATGTGACTTACAAGCAAACTGATAAAACTGAATGTAGTCAGTCAGACAGAGGATTTGCTTAACGTGCGTATTTGTAGACTTCTTGGCAGTCCGAAAAAAATGCCGTTAAAGCACTTGTGGTATTTTTATTACCACTTCCAAGAAAAATGCGAAAATAAATAAGCAAATCCATCTTCGTAATCTAAAAGTAAATAAACCATATTTTTTAAACGAATCTTAAATAAAACTTTGGGTAAGGTGTTAGTTTTCTCTATAAGATTTATTTTGGAAGGAAGGAAGGTAGGTTATTTTTGTTTACTAGAAAAACTAAAGTGCTTTGGTCGACTAACTTTTCCCATGAAACCCTTTCATATCTCATCTCCTCATTTCTTAATCGGTGGATGGATAAATAGCTTGTCACACACTGTTATTGTATTTTGGAGAGATAATGATAAACCTTTAAAGTAGACGGGAGGGCCAATCTTCTCAAGAATAAGAAATATAACCTCAAAAAGGAAGGAACCCCCTTGCAAGAAGCTAAACCTCTGCGATACAATTTACTATTATAAACTTTTTAACACTTTAGTATGAACCAACTACGGCAAGCCGAAAAGTCTCATCCAAAGAGAATAAAAAGGATTGGAACACACGGCGACCGAAACTTAACCGTAATTCTGACCAAGTAGTCAAGTAGCTCAAAACGGTTGTAAATAATCCATTGGATGACAACGACTCCTCGAAGGATGATTTTATTGTCCCTGTCCCTTACCTTTGTCGTCCTCCATACCTATCTAGCATACCTTTGGATCATATACAATCGTAAAGTGCAATGTGTTCCATGCGTTTTTTTCACAGTTGTGTGAATTAAATATTTAAAAAGAGTTAAGATTCCATTTAACACATCCACGGGCCATCAATTCCACTTAATCACAGACCATTATATATTAGGATTTAATCCAGTGAGACTGAGAAAGCTGGTTCACGTTCAAGTACTATCTACAGCATACCTAGTCCTACTTTTTTAAACTTAATAAATACGACATCAGAGAATCTCCGAAGTATGTATAGGAGGATTTTACTTGATAAAAGAATAATAAATACTGCATGGCATGGGATACTAGATTTTTTCCGAGACGTTCTTCTATTAAAGATAGAACCCTTCAACTGTAAATTAGAGAATGACATTTGTACAAGCTAAGTTAAAAATCAGACCTGGAATTTCTTAAAACGCCCCTGCGAACGCAAATTTATGCCCCTGCAGGGGCGCTAAGATCCGCCCCTG
>JAQFZX010002326.1:0-19963 GCA_034682405.1 Hydroisotoma schaefferi | reverse complement strand
TAAATAAATTAGCTAACTTATTAATTGACAAATGAATCCAAAGCTTGAAGAACTAACTAAACCCGAGACTGATACACAGTCCGTAGAAGAATCATCATTATCGCCAGCATCTCCAAAGACGAAACATAATAATCTAGTCAAGCCTGGAAAAAGATGCAAGATAAATTCGAAATCCAAACATGAACAACACTATCAGATCTTTCCTCATTCAAAAGTATTCCCCAAGTTTGGAGCAGAAGCGGATGATTTCATGGAGCATTTGGTAAACTGAAATAAATTACCTAAACATTTTCTAAAATAACTGCTACAAAATATTATTATTATCTTTCTGCATACCCTAATCGATTGTTATCGATGCTTAATAAATCGTCACAAACCTAATTTTTGGTCTCCCGAATTCCCTAAATTATGGATTTATTTATACAGATAAAAATAAAGTCTACTTCCCATGCACAAAAATCAATTATTGTTTGTAATCGCAAACTTGAAAAGAAAGCATTTGTAAATATACTAACGTAATTCCCTGTATCCCTGTACATAGGCCGCGGTTTATGCATAAAAAATGATGGTTCGAAGCATATTTAACATGGGAAGGATATAGCATGCGGCTTAATTAACGAATTGCGGCCTATATACAGGGAATTACGATATAAACCGAAATCATCTTTCTTTAAAATAAAAATTCTGTCGCATAATAATAATTATAATTATTAGCAGTCTAAGCTAATACCTTGGAAAGAATTTTGACCACATTTAAAGCAAATATATCAACAATATATTTTTGCTCTCAACTTAACATGTACCTTTTTCAGAATAATACAACGGAAATGGAGTTTAAAACTCATTTTAAATGAGTCATTCCTTGCTGTATGTAATGCAATTGATAGCACAAAAATTATAAGAAATAAAGGGTGAAAGGGAAAGGATTTGTGGCCTAGTGAGCACTAGAAAAGTTCGGCCTACTCAAAAGTAAGTTTCTAAAAAAAAACATTTTGTTGTATTCTTCATGGATTCATTATGCGTGTGTGCTCGAGTCAGACAATTAGATAGGGATGTGTCTTACTTTACTTGCTCTCCGAGCTTTGCAGCTACTTTTTACATGCATTTTATTCATATACTACCATTTCTTCAACATGCAAGCACTACATAAACATTTATGTTACATATTTACAAGTTTAATGCATAAAGCAGGTGGATTCGGTGGATTAAATAGGTTTTCCCCCAATTCAAATCCGTTTCCTCTCAACTTATAAATTGTAGCTGCCATCCTATAGCTTGTACTGACTAAAAAGTCTGGTCAAACTCTTTTAAGAAAGGGAGTGCCAAAAAGTATCACCCTTTGTATATTTTATAGTAGTAGATTAGCTGCCGTTCTATTCTAGAAATGTGGCTAGTAAAGTCATGTAGGATTGTGTCTTTAACTTCAATACAAAAAATATTCGAATTAAACTAGCAAGGAAATGGAACATTTTTGGGGAAATTTATTTATTAAATTTTATTTTAGAATTTAATGATAATTTGTCTTATATTAGTAATTAGGAAATGTTGAGATAAATATACAATTTGAACGATATTCTTTAATTTTAGTGGAAAGTCTCAATTTCTAGCTTGCAAAACTGCATACAATTTGGTCTGATTCATTTCTCCTAAATGCTCGTAGGCTAAAAGGTATTTCTAAACCTTTCCTTTTAATAAAAAATATGTCTCATAAGTTAAATTCTAAACCTTTACCAAATTCTTTATCTTTTTAAACCAAAAGTGACTCAAGTCTCTCTCTACGTAAAACAGGGTATCGTATGGAAAAAAGCTAGTTCAGATTCAGAGGGTAACTTTATTTAGGGCTGTATTATTTCATTTCATGTGGAATTATTGAGCCTGCATCTTAGATGATATATCTCAGCAAACGCAAGTAGATAATGTGAGATTCCTCCTTGCCTAATCTCAATGGAGATAAATATGACAGGATAAAATATAACTTGACATAACATAACTCAGATCTTTCCCTTTGAAATGTTTTGAAAGTTAAGTTTTTATTTGATTTAAATGCTCTATTTGTCAATTCCTCCCTCGTCGTTCATCCCTTCTTAAAAGTAAGAAGTAGTTAGGAAAGTATAGAAATACAAGCATGTGTCAAAGTTAACTTTGACTTATTTGAATAAAAGATGAATGAATTGCTTTTAGGAAGGAAATTGAGGATTATCTCCCACATGAAACCACCCCCACTAAGTAAACCAGACCGCTTTTTATTCCCCAATCATTTATCCACTCTCTCTGAACTCTCCAACTTCTTACAACTAACAACTCCCAATAATATAAATCCATTCCCTTCCTTCCTATTGTGTAAACAATTAGGATTACCAAGCTTTAAACTACCGAGAAAGATAAGATTAAGATTAGGATATTATTTATATAAAAGTGAAAAGAGATCATTGAAGCTAAACAACCACCGCATAAAATATTTAATACAACCCTGAACTTTATTCTTTCTTTTTTAGATTTATTTTTTTGTGTCATTCTATCTACATTTGTACATTTATGCATGAGTGTATGTATCTCTGTGAAGTTTAGTTAAGATGACACTAGCATGATTTTTAGGCAAAGAAACGCTTCTTCAGATCAGAATCATCGTCTGTTCTGAATAAATCTAAGATAGAGAGGACAATAGCGTTACTGCAATAGCCGACAGTTTATTATATTTTTTTATACGGCAGTTATTCTCCAATTCTTGAGATAGATCTTCTTTCTTGACATTATTTTAAAGAAGACTGCAGTTTGAACAGTAAAAAAAACTATTAAGCAAACAGAATGACATTAAACTGATCTATCAGTTTAGAAATTAAATAGTGAAATTAAATTCCCCAGTGCACAGTAGTTATTCCATAATTAGTCATTAAAATTTATAAATAATTCATTAGCAAAGTTTTTTATCTCTTGGTTAAAAATCCCTGAAAAAATATCCAATGTTCAAATACAAAAATGTGCTCTAATGAATACTCCTTTTCGAAATCATAAGCTCTCTGAAATAATTCTCGTACAACATGAATAGTTTCGTAGTCCTTTTTCTTATAAATAATTCCTCCTGACCGAATTGCTTTATTTTATAGCAATTGTTCCGTAGAGTAATTCCCCTGTGAAATAAAAGTATCCGCAATAAAATAAAATAAAATATGAAATTGAAGCTATTTACGTAACTCCATATTTGGAGAAAAGTTCTGTTATTTCAGTCATCTTTGTAGTTTTTATTCTGAGTATTTCAATTTCCTGCATTCTATACACTCTTCTCGTAAAATGATAATGCGTTTTTAACATAATTGTTCCTACCCTGAAAGTAGAGATTGGATGGTCTCTAAAAGAATCCGTATTATTTAGTCTATCCTAAAAAAATCCAAATTGCAGCAATAATGTATGACAATCCAGTGTAATTTACTTGATTTGAAGTAAACAAAAACGCTTCTCAGAAGCATATGTACCATCATTTAAAAACTATTAAAGTCCAACGCACTTCAAAATTGCCATTATACCTAAATCATCCAAGCTCAGAATCGCTATACTACTTTACTTACTACATGTTGGCTCCTGCAAGACTGAAAGATGAATTCGCCAAAGAAGATTACGTGTTTTTGTAGGTGCCGTAGTTTGGTCTAGTGAACTCTTAAATAATAATCTTAGTATCTGTAACAAGAAACAAAGTATTTTGTTATATTCTTATTGCAGAGATAAATGGGATGGACGGAGTTTTTTTACCATTGTACATTTCATGCTTTTTTTGTCTATTGTGGGCTATATGATAAGTAAGATTATGACTAACTCCACACTTATTGGGATTATAGGACTTCAGGACTTTGCTATTCAGAAAGGAGTTTCTAGTTTATTGAAAGACGAAAAAAACGAAAACTTTTGAAAGAAATTGGAATTTTTTGTAGCAGATTATAGTAAGGAATATATTTTCAGTTGAACTTGCATAAAATGTAGGTAGATTACCTTTTCACCAACAAGATTATACCATCAGACGGAACCGATAATATAACTACCGATAACTGTTCATGTACCTAAAGAGAAACTAGAATTGTTCCTAATAATAAATAACTTTATTCAAAGACAGAAGTCCTATCATCCAATCTGTCCAGTGGTTTATCATTTTGATATTACATAACCAATTAAACTTTAAAATGTCCAATAATTGTCCCAATGTGGCACTCTCATCCAGGCTGTAATTTGGCTGTAATGACTGCTACTTAAAACTTATTCTTGTATATATTTCAATAAATACTCCATACAAATGTAATCATTTGTTTGTACTGGTAAAAGTTGTAACCTGAAGTAGAGCTACTATAGGAGGGGTAAAAAAGATACTTGTAAAAAATAGTGTGTAGTGGAATAACGCATTTTAAGCTTTATGCATTCTGCTGACTGACATAACATTGGATATGGATTGCTGGGGTGGTTGGGATTAGGATTGGATTGGAGTTTCGAAGACGCTCTTCAGTTCAGTCTCATTTTGTCAGTCTTTTAAGCAACTACAAGGGACGGAAGGATCTCTAGAGTTTATAAAACCTTACTACTTAAACATACAAGAAAGGGGGTATATTATATGTTTTCAAGTGGGGATTTTTGTACCACTCGATCTCTTAAATTTTAGCCATAATATTTATTAGTCTTCAGAAAAGTTCTCAGGAAGAGGCAAGTTCTGGGAAAAAAGTTGGAGGGATTTTTCTGGTGAAGTTCATAAGCTCTCGAGTAACCGTTTAAGCTTCATTTCTTGATCTCACAGACAACAGAGAAAGGAGTATATTTTTTTCTTGCGAAGTTCGGACTTTTTGGGCATTACTGACTTAAGTTTTAAGACTGACATTTTCACTGGTTTATTTTGATATAAGAAAAATAAAATTACTTAAAAATGACTGAGGATACAAATAATTCATACCAGCCTACAAGGCCTAATCGGAGATTCCGTATTCCCGTAAGTTGCATGCTAAACATGAAATAGTTAAAATATTAATATCTTTCTCTGGCAGTTGATGAAGTATTTCTAGTTATAGTTAGTATTCGTACATCGTTAAATCAACACTAAACAAATATTTCCATAATGAAATTGATAGTTTAAAGTTACTCCTCCAGTCCAAGATAATTCATCATGATTATGTGATGAGGATTAATTCAGAAGTAGAGACAAGGTCTTGCAAACTGATTCATTGAATCGTTTAATCATTTCTACATAGCAATGCTTTTGTCATAATATCTCTGCGAAGGAACAACCTTTACTATATTGCACATACACACTCATCTCATCGTCATCGTCATCTTCCAATTTACTTTACCATACGAGCTAAGCATGCACATTAGGTCTTTAGGACTAAATAGGTTAGCAGTATTGATAGAATCGTTCGTACTTTATGTTCGTATGTAATAAATTCTAATAATTCAATCAAGCCAAATAGCAAAATATAGTTATTTTTAAAATCCCTCAAAAATTCCCATCTCTGCCATTTCACTCGTTTCTAAACTAATTCTTCTAGGTCCCCTTTCACCATATTTCTAGTAGTAAGAAAGGGCATCTAAAATATTATCTCATTGCATAGAAATAAGTACCCGTAACAGAAATCCCTCTAGAAACACTGGCCCTTATTGGCCCTTTTTCAATTCATCCTGTTCCTAAATCCCTACCCCCTATGCATGCTATGCTGGCTAGGTTTACACCTAACCACAAGCTTCACTTTTTCTGTACCTTTTACAATAATATTTCATCTTTAATCTCTGTATATAACCTATAACTATAAGCCTCACAACTACTGGTCCTATGAACATGAGTACTTATCAAGTTTAATTTTGGGATCGGAATCGGATTTAGACTTAAGGCCCTTGCTCAAAGGTGTTACCTAATGCCAAAGGGGATGCCAGTTGAAAAAATCTCCCTAGGCATAAGCAAGCACTCTAAAGACCCTATGCATTTTTTGGCGTTTATTTTAGCCACCCTCTCCCAGTATGCTTTCTTCTATTAAATAAAATATAAATCTAGCATCTTTTCAAGTATAAAAGAGATCCTCGGCAAGAAAGCCTGTACATGGAACAATTTAGGTGCATAAAAACTTAAACGAAGCATCCGCAGCATGAGACACGATGCACGCATTCAGGATGCAGGGCAATCGCCCCTAAATCGAGCTACCTTTTCATTTCGCCTTGAAAGACCTTGAGAGAGTTTCGAAGGAGGATCTTTAAGAGAGATGAATTTTTTTGAAACCTTGCGTTCGCAGTTACTGAGATACATTGTTAGTATTATAAGTGTACAAATGTATAGCTATAGCGGGTACTTTCAGGGGTTACTTTATTGTTGAGCTGTAGATTTTTTTATCTTTCGTGAAGGCTTGGCTGTGATGTGATGTGTTATGTTGTGAATCGTTAGGCAGGTTGATAATGATGAGAATGATGATGATGGGATGTGATCAGGGTACAAAAATAACCCTATAGTTAGTAGTAGTAGTAATGGTGGTTATAATTTGAGACCTGAGCATAGTTGTTAGTTGGTAGCAGTAGCAGTATGAAGAAGGTTTCAAACTTGAAAAAGAAGCCGTACGATTCCCCATGCTAAAGTCTTTCATATGACTTTTATTTCTAGGATAATATTATTTGTCACAAAAGAGAGAAATAGTTTGGTAAGTAAAAGTAGCTTTAGGACTTTTTCTGTAACCCTTTAAAAACAGGATTTATAAGGACTCAAGTATATCAAACTGCACTTGTCTTTGAGTATACTGTGGTTTCCGAACATTGTAATTGAATTTTGTTGCATTGAATTGCATTGCATGCAGGTATTTTTACATACAAAAAGTACCCACTTACCTACAACAAAGTAGATAAAGATACATTGCTGAGTTATTTTATATTGTATTTATTTTATTCTTAGGCAATAATATGCATCTGAGTCTGTCTTGTTAAACTTTAAAAAACTTGTTTGTTTGTATCACAAAAATTGAACCATTATTCAAGCACAAGCAGGATTGACTTTTAGTGACACTGACATTGACATTCGACAGGAGGAAATTCTTCATGTACATTTTAAGTTTTTTTATCATATAAAGTACGCGACAAGATTTTATCTCGGTTTCTTATCCATCAAAAGCTTTATAATCCATTATGCTATGAGTTACGGGGTTAAAGTTAAAGGCTTATGCATTCCTCTATGAATTCTTTCCGTCTAATATAATATAATTCTGCTAACATCAATGGGGAAAGAACACACAAGTTACTTACAAGATGTTTTCATAACTGTCTCCCATTTTATGACTTATTCCAGCATTCCTCAACGTCTTTTTAACCACTTAAAACAAAGCATATGCCCGTCTTACTTACGTACTTAGGAGAATGTGATATTAATAGTAATGGGGATTGTTTTTCTGACAGGGAAATTGCATCTAAGACGCTTTCAGAGTACTCTAGACTTAAGATAGCTTTGGTAGAGGCCCACAGGCCTTTTAAATGGAAGAGTTGCCATTTTTATCCTGACGATATTATGCCACAACGAAAGATATTCATCAACGATAACCATAAGTTCTGGTTTATGAGTAGGACGTTTTTTTTTCAAAACACACATCCTGGGTTAGTTCATTTTATCTAATGGGTTTTCTTGGTTTCTTCTGGAATGTCTTTGAAAGTTGTTTAAAAAAACTTAGAACTCCCATCAAGAACTCCCCTGACTTATTTTCAAGTAATGAGTAGCTTTAGTTAAGTTTTTAAAGCTTACGTTATCTTTACGCGTATAATTGTAATGTATCCGTCTACACGGGGATGTACGGGATTTTAACTACGAGAGATTATTAACTCCCTCATTTTTAAAAGTGATAGATGCTGCATATTATTGGCATTAAGTTAAGTTATTCTAGAGTTGAGTGAAATGCATACAAGAAAGCTAGACTTTAACATAGGAATTCATAAAGGTCTCTGGTATTGCTGTTGAGCGTGGGAACTGAAAGGAGTAATACTATAATGCATTTTTGACCAAGACTAATGCGAATGTTAATGGGAATCGATTATTCAAAACGATCTATTTAGTCTAAGTACGGAATCAAGTCTATTTTACGGAATAGAAGAGCTTGCATTTATGCTCTGTTTTTAGTTATGTTTATTTCTAAATGGGCTGTTTTATAATTAAAATTTCCAGAGTAATCCATGGCTCCCTTACATCGGAGACTGTAAGGCTATTGATGACTTTCTAGCTACAAAGGACGGACTTGGATGGCTTGCTCCAAAGTTTTCTAACGCTCTGCTCCGTGGAGTTGGACAGGTTTGTTATTTCCGTGTGGTTATTATCTCACTTCACTTTACAGAAATGACTAAGCATGAGTAAGAATCGATAAGCTAATCTGAGAAAAACTAGCTGTAACTTGATAACTAACCCCACGATCTTTGACACCACGCCCCTTCCCTTTTTACCACTTTGCGGTTGAATGGTTAAGTCAGACTGGAGTCTCTTTGATAAAGAAATACTATCTCAAAATCAGTATTTTACAGAATAGAAAACGTGCCACAAATATTTTCTCAGAGATAAAAATCTCATATGGAAATCTCTTCCTTTATTCTTATCTTATCTACTTTTCAGTGTTAAGAGTTCCCTTGATAGACCACAGAAAAATTGACATATACTTATCTCGAATATGCATGCGATTGGATTTTTTTAAAGGGACGTGATTTTTCCTTTAAGATGTATCTTTGAATGTTACGTTTGGCAATTAATTTATCGGGTTTAAACCGAGCATAATCGTAAGCTGTTTCATGCTTTAACATGAGAAAATGGGTTGTGTTGTGCAATCATGAAAGTAATTTTGCTACTGATGCTGTCAAGCGTGGGAAAAGGTCGTGAAAGTGTAGTGACATTTATGAGTGAATTATTAAGAGCTTTTTTAGGATTTAAAGGAGAGATCTTTCATCTCCGAAAAGTCACGCCAACTATGACAAGTCAGGACAGGCTTATCATACCAAATATAAAAGTTAAAAATTAAAAGAATATTTTCGGAGAGTTTTTTTCCTAGATTTACTTTATTTTGGCCGAAATTGTCTTGTTGAATTGAAACCTTAAAATTTCTACAAAAGAAGCCCAAGCAAAACTATATTTTATTTGCCTCCCACCCTTAAACTAGAGGGATAAGTCCCCATTTTTTACCCTAAATTAAAACAAAAATGTGACTTTAATTGCATACCAGACCAGGTGGGTTAACTTAAGTGAAACCCTACCTAGTCTGCACTTTAATTTCATTGCATTAAATTGACCGAGTTACAGGAGAGAACTGTAACAATTGGAGAGTGCGAGTGCGAGTGGTTTGATCCACTAACTTACAATAACATATCAGCAGCTTTTAAATGATTAACGTAGGACAAAGTAACATTTTCTACCCTAATCGCTCACGCACCGCACGTACATCCTTATTAAATCCCCCATGAGTTCATTCAAAACCTGGAAATAAATGCCATGTTTCAGTCTCAACTTTTAATGAAAAAAATCATCCCTAGGTTAGGTATACAGGATGTTGTATGATATCATTTGTAACTATTTTAACATCAACGACCCACAGATAGACCTACGCCTGAAAGAAAGGTCTGGGCCTTAATGCTACCAAAACGCCATAATCTTTACTACTACTACTTATAGAACTACATGTACTATTTCTACTGCTACTGCTACACTACCACTACTAATGGATAAAAAATGGATTAACATTGGGAATAATTATCTTGACACAGGTGGTATTCGCCAACAACCCCTTGACAGGACTGATTATCCTCTTGTCCCTGTTCTGGGCCGAACCTACAGTCGGTCTGGCCACAACTGTTGCAGCTACCACGGCCATTATCACCGCTGTGGTATGTTTTTATATAATATGTTGCTTTTATGCCTTTTTCAGTGTCACAAATGAAATAAACTTTCATTTATTACTCTGAAGAATATCTTGTTTCAAATAATCTTTGATCCGTGGCCTGGTCCCCTTCCACAGTTACTGTAGGGAGTGGGATGTGTGTTCTGCATTCTAATTGCTATTCTTCTAATGGATGATACTGCTACTACTGCTGCTATTGTTTGCTTCAAGGGCTACAGAAATGTTGAGGAGTGTTATGGGAATTTGGAGTTAGAGAATAGCATGAATTATGAAGAATACTTTAACATAAGACCGTCCTAGAAACATGTGAATTATAGATTTGGGTATCATAAAATGGACAGCTTTTTCACTTCCTGCTAATTTGGGTATTTATCAAGATTTACAACATTTTTGTCGTCAAAATGAGATAGGACGTTTTTGCCTTTCATAGCTATACTATTTCCATTATCAAGTTCTAAATTATTCATCTCTCTTTATGGAAGATACGTAGTGGCATTTAAACATTTTTTTCGCCTAGCTTCAACATAGCATTTGTATATCAACATAATTCATACGGTCACCGTCGTCTCGCCAGTGTTTATGCAATTCGAAACTGTAACTCCGATGCGATGCTGTTTATAAATACCATTTCATATTTTAATTACTGCGAGTATTTACACCAGCAGCGAAAGGAAACTGTGGGCATCATCATTAATGTGCCAGAAGAGTCGTTATATGACTGGCAGAAAGCATTGCATGATTTTTTTTTATGCTCCTTCTAAGAATGGAGAATAAGGGGAGATAATTATCATTGAAAAGTGATTACAACTTTTATCACTCGTCTATCTATCCAGGCCTGTTTTGTCTTATCAACATAAGATTATTTACTAAAGGCTGCTGGAGGCTAGTAAATGCATGCTTATTCTTTAAAGTTGCATATGTTGAATTACCGTGTATCACGAATTACAGCCACTTTTTAATAGTAATCCTATTCAAATACTAGCCTTATTTTATATTTTAATCGAGTCTCATACCGCAACCGCACAGAAAAGAATAGTAGCCCTCCTGGCTCCATTTTGTGGATATTTGGTAATCGGTAATCCAATATATCTATTCATGCTAAAAGTAGTTAGTATAAACAAACGGTTATTATGATTATAAATTAATGTAAAAAGTCCGAAAGGAAATAGTTCTGATGGTTCAGCAAGTATGAAAGATGGTCTTTTGAGATTAGCGAGTGAAAAAATGCCAAGAACTTCTCGCCCTAGGTTAAATAAAATGTAACGTTCGTTCACTCGGTCATTGTTTAGTTTAGCCAAGACCAGCGTTTATAACTCGAGTTTTTTTTATAACTTCGACTGCTTAATACTTGACTGGCTTTGCTTACGCTAGCTAATTATTTATTGGAGGTTATTTTCTGTGATATTCATCTCCCTGACTGATTCTGGATATGGTTCGACTGCGGGCTCGATAGACGATACTTATCGCTTTTTTCTTCTAAATGCTTAGGGAAACTATTCATATAGCCGTCAGCCGAGACGATACAATGTATGACAGAAGATGAAATTGAGAGTGCATGGAACTCTGTGAAATGCGAGTCTTTCTTGTGTTGTACAGAATTCGCCGTATGATAATTGTCTTGTCATCATTAACAAAACCAGTAATTATATTTGCTCAGCACCATCCATCCAGACTATGACTGATACAAACGACAGTTCATTTACGTAGATTATATTACAACATGCAGTAGTTTGTACGATTAAAAACCCCCATCTTTGCGTTCGTTATTTAGTGGTTTGATATTGATTAAATAAAATGTTTTCAAAACCGTATGCAACATTTATTTAACCCTAAAAGTATTAAAATAAGAGGTTACTCGTCCCTAACTCAGATGACAAGGCATAAGGGGACAGATGAGGGGTACGGATAGCTTGGCTTAGGGTACTTGAAAAGTTTAAAGTACCTTTGTATAAACTGTACGGGGACCAGGAGGGATCCTATCGTCGTAATTTTAACGCTTATTTCTCTGTCCATTTGCTTGTAATTGAATGCAATTACATTCAGCTTGATTTATGATCATCTCTACTTAATAAACTCTTAGGTATTCAGACAGGAACATGACCGAGTAATGTCCGGGTTGACAACTTACAACGCAGTCCTCATTGGAAGTGTGACCACAGCCTTGCTACAGCCTGTCTTGGGAACTTACTTGGGAGTTAAAGTATGGATTTTTATCATAATCATGTCTGCTCTGAGGTAAGTTAACAACTGATAAGACAACTCGACAAAAAACTACCCTAAAATTTAGAATTATTTATCTACCCGACCCCTTCAAACATTTTTCATACTAAACCTTTCAGCGTTTTCGTGACCACAGGACTGGGAAACATGTTCTCATCGTTTAAACTACCGTTGCCCTGCCTAACCCTTCCATTTAACATAATGGTATTGCTTCTCTTCACTTGTGTTCTACCCCCACCGATAATTTCCCCTGGAAATGGGGCCCAGGGTCAAAAGATTCCGGGTGGGATAGCCATGGAACTTGTCCAACAGTTACCGGATCCGAATCAAAATAACACCATAGGTCACCAACATGCCCATCGCCACGTGAGGGAAGTTGACGTAGTGACGACACCACTTCCGGAAGTTAATGGGACGGACAGTGAGCCTATGGATGAGTCTCGAATCGGCGCTTTGCATTGGGGAAGCGTAAGTCTTATTTATTCTTCAGATACGTATTTCGCTAGATTTACATGAATAAATGTTGAAAAAGATTTGTAACTTCATTATAGGTAACAACAGGAATCCTTCTCTCCATGGGCCAGGTTTACGGGGTGAAGAACTTGGTAGGAAGTATCCTCATGTATACCGCAACGCTGTTTTACTCTCCAACCCTTTTCATGATGAGTTTTGCTGGAGCAACTGTTGGGTCCATTTTTGGTATGGCTAGATTATGTCCAAATAATTTTGTGCATGCGAATTGTTACTTTTTCAAAAGACAAAATCTGTATTTTTGGCTAATTTCTAGGAATAATCTACGCGGATGGACCTTACGAAGACGTTTACGATGGTGTCTGGGGATTCAATGCGATTCTATCTGCAGGAGCTGTGGGTGGGGTTTTTTATGTTTTGACTTGCCACAGCTTCTGGATTGCTGTGGCCAATGTGATCCTTACGGTTATGATTCAACATGCTCTGGCCCTGGCTTTTGCACCGGTATATTGAGTTGTGAATTATAACACCAAAGAAATTAATGAAAGTTTCGAGGCTTCAGCATTGGTTTTTTAAACTTTAGTTGAATTTACCCGTCTTTACGATGCCATTTTGCCTAAGTTCCCTGATCTTCCTCTCACTCTCTGCAATGGGATCGGCCTTCCCTAGGGTCAGCAAGATAACTTTCCCAGAGATGCACCGTTATGAATTCCTGGAAAATGAACGGGTTAACAAGCCACCAACTCAGAAGGTTCGGGATACTACCGATGAGGTAAATTCTAGGGGTTTTCACTATATTTACTTCATGATCTTGCTTTTGTCGATTGTTTAAGAGTTTAAATAGTAAAATTTGTATCTTTAAGATTGCCGAAGAGAAGGAACTCGTCTTGAAAGAGATAAAAGTTATCACGGATGATGACCAAGCGGATACTAAGCCAGATTCTGCTCAAGATGAGAAGAAAAATGGGCAAACTGAAGCTGAATAAATGTATGTTACAGCTACAGCAGCGCTTACTAATTGATTACCAACAACTGTTGTAATTATTACCATTCATAACCAAACCATACATGATCTACTATTTCTATTTGAGGGATAATTTAATGAAAATGCAAATTTACTCTTTTACTTTTGAAACTGAAAGACTTGTACAAATTAAGATGTAATAGTTTGGCATAATTTTTTGGATACTTTCCTTTAACACTTCGTAATAGTTGTACTAGCTAGTTTTATTCATTTGGATTTGCTAGAAACTTTATTTTAGTAAGTATCTATGTATGCGTGTGCAATTGTGAGAAACATTGGAAGTAAATCTGATGGATTAACATAAAGTACCGAAATCAAGCTTAAATGAGTGTGAGTTTAAAAAAATAATGTTCTAGGTTATACCATACCAAAACCAGAAAAAACTCAAAAACTGTTGTATTTCATGAGATTTTAACCCAGGTTTTATAATAACTGGTTAATGTAGAAATAAAATGTCCCCGTTACTCTAGCTAAAAGTATGAATCAGTGAGTAGATTATTGATAGATTTTATAAAACTGCATTTTAAGAATGGAACATCAATGCAAGTAAACTTTTGTGTCTCTTAAATAAACCTCAGTGTGTGTGAAGAAATGCACGAAAATATTATTTCCATATTTTTAATTTCATTTTTATTCATCTCTTCCCATAGTACGTATATCCTAATAGTTCCTCCAGTCTTCTTTAATAATATCAGACGCTAAAAGGCCAAGCATTCTACAGGTAACGTCATTAATACTCACGTGTTTCTGTTGCAAAACGGATCCATCTGCAACTCGCAGCCCTCTTGTTCCCAATACTCTAAGACCCCATGCAAAATAACCATTTATATCAAATCCCATGCACTTATCCTATCCCTTTAAACATTCATTCTCAAGATATTTGCCGTAAATAAAGTGCTACATGTATTTCTCACCTTAAATGAGAATCAACCACTGCAGTAGGATCAGTGTAGTCCCCAATAGGGGCTGTTCCAGCGTATTTATAAGCAGTTACAGTAACTTGTCTCGCGAGACACTGAAAATAAGCGTTGCTTTTGAAAGGGACGTGCTCACATCCTGGGATTGGCAGTGGCATCAAATAACCATGAATTTTTCGAAACGAGTTTGTGTTCTCAACCAACTCTACGGCAAATTTTAGACCTAGAAAAATGCACATAAAATAGGGGTTTATCGTACAATCATTCTATGTGTGGACAAATGTGTATAACAGCTTTTTATCGCACGTTATTTTGTTCGTTTACTCGAACAGTAACCCCTGTGGCGTCTGTACACACCCATGATGCATAAAATATACAAAACTCCAATCTAAAGCAGTAAAATTCTACTGATTTTTATGCTACACACATACCTTCAACCAAAGCTTCGAAGTCCCTCCCATTCTCAAGATATCTAGGATCAATAACCATAGGACTGTAGGGGTTCCCATCCCTAAGTTTCAAGTACCCATGACCCAATGGTTTATTTAATGTAACCAACTGGATAAAAGAGTCCTGTCCCTTAGTTTGCCCGAGGAATCGAGCGATTTCGGGTTTAACATTGAAAGACTTGGTTGCACCGGATTCAAGCTCTTTTGAAATAGCCATGGATAAAACATAAGCATGGATATTTGGAGTTTCAGTTCTGCCGTCTCTCTTTGCAGATTTTGTCGTAATGGCCCAAGTCCCTTCGGCAAGACTGGATTTGAATACCCCTTTTCCATGAAAGAACCACTCAATCATATCCCCAATTCCCAAGTCTCTCTGGTACTTAAGGGCATTCCCACGGTCAACTATGAAGGGTCCGATCATTGTGCCGTATTTATCTTGCAGGTTTTGACCAACAGGGAGGTCTAGCAGGGGTCTTATCTAGACAACGTTACATTTTTATTAAGAAGTGCAAACCTCTTTATTTTACATGCATTTCTTGGATAGATAGGACGGTACTTGCTGTGCTACAACTATTGATTGTTACGAGTCCACGACTTGTATCCCAACGATACTTATCCTATCTGAACAAATATACATATTTGTAACAGATATGTACTCTGTTCTTATCAACAATACTTCCTGATCAAAATATGCCAATTTTTATTATTATTGGCCAATTATATGGCCAAAGTTTGAGCTTTTTTCAGAGGCATTCATGTGTTGAATACTCGATCGTTTTTAAAATAAATACGTTTTTAAACCTTCTAATTTGTTGGTAAAATCTTTTAACAATCTTTAAAAAAATTAAGCAGAGTTTTATACCGTAAAGTCAAATATAATATATTCTTGTGTTTAAGACTCATCCTTAAGGCTACTCAGAAATCTAGCTTACCCCAACATCAAGCAAGTCCTTCTTGGGTCCAATTCCCGATAACATGAGTAACTTTGCGCTATTAACCGTCCCCGCAGATAGGATGACGTCTTTATTGGAGAAAGCGCGATAGACCGTTCCATGACGCTCGTATTCAACCCCGTAGGCTTCAGTAGTCCCTTCGTGAAATAGAACACGGAGGACATAGGCATAACGCCTTATGACTAGACTTCCTCTCGTTCCTATCAGTGGATAGAGGAATTCATGGTAGGCATCTGACCTTCGACCGTTTTTCATGTAGAGGTCCATCATTGCGAATCCTGGCATAAGAAACAAGGAGCAGGAGCTGTAATTACTCAGTTGTTTTGCTGAAGTTTAGAAACGGTCGAATGTCATAGGCTTTTGTATTCAAGAAATAGAGTTGACGAAATTCGTGTATCATATTCAGGTGAATGCTTAAGCAGTCTTTCCCGAAAAATGCAGCTAAAAATGATGTTAAAAACAGCTAACCGTCCGTATAAGGTCCGAATGGATTGGGATCCCTTACAGGATATCCCATCTCTTCTCCAGCCTTCATGAAGTACTTCGTGAACCTTGATAAGTGTGGCCGTTCAATGTTCATAGGTCCTCCCTTTCCATGATCAACTATTGTATAATCATTAATATCATATTCCTTATGCAAACAACTCTAAAGTAGGCATGCATAGGAAAGGTTTAGTTAGCAGAATATTTCAGTCATAAATCACGGCTCAAACTTACAGTTATCAAACCAACCCCTGTAATCCTCCAATCTTCTATAATAATTTAAAACATTCGAAGTATTCCAGCGAGCATCTCGCGTCTTAAAGGCGATTTCATCAAACCCTTGGACATTTCCTCGGATATACATCATTGCATTCAGTTGACTAGATCCCCCAAGGAGCTTCCCCGTTGGCCATATTACTGACTAAATTATTATTTAAAATGTACCAATTATACAACTAACCAATCTACCAATTTTTTTTGTAATTAACTCTCGAAAGTACATTAGGAAAGGAAGAGATTTTATATGAAAGAAAGCGTCTCACATTATCATTTAATCCGAAAGATGAGTACTTCTGTGGCACGGTATAATGAGCCCAATCGATCGTCGGTTCGTTATACAAGTAAAAAGCGTAAATGGGAATATGCTGAATTATACTAGGGTTTCCTCCGTATTCCAAAAGAAGTACGGAATACTTTTGAGATAATTTGTTGGCCAGAACTGATCCAGTTGATCCACCCCCAACTGAGAATAATTCATTGAAAAATCCTTTAGTTTCAAAATTACTGCATATTCCGAAAAATATCCCAGGCTGCTATTACAGTTCTGACCTTTTTGAAGGTCACATTTAGCATACGATTAAACAGAGCTAATGGAGTTATTAAATTTTGCAAGGTTGGTTAGTTTGATGTGATTTCTCACCACTTAATCAATGATATGATGCAAAATAGGGAACCAGTCGCATAAAAAATTGAAGATTGCATATTTATTGCAGGCATAATTGTTCCAGCTTTTTTCATTGGTTGAATACTCGATCGTTTTTAAAATAAATACGTTTTAAAACCTTCAAGTTTGTTGGTAAAAACTTTTAAAAATGCGTTCTTATTCACTATCAAAAGGTATCAAAATGGGGTTTCTATTCGAGGATATACAATATAACGATGGAAGTAAACCATTTGGCACCGTTTAGCAAATTAAAGCATTTAATATTGGATGATGGATGTAGACTGTAGTCTGTAGTTGTTACTAACAAAGTTAATTCGAAACTTCGGATAATGTAATAAATTAGATGAGATTTTATTATTTGGCCTATTCTGGGTATTTATGAGTGACTACTGTTAACTTACCAATAATAAAATCAAACTCATCCCTATCACTTTGAAATGGCATGCTCATCCTGTCATAATTCCTATCTATATTCGTAACAAATTGCAGGATCGGACTCAGCAAGTTGACCAATGTGAATGCAAGGGGTCCCAATGCAAAGGCCTTTCTTCCATTAAGAAACCGCATTGCTGGATGAACTCGCATGATTGAAGGCCCTTTAGTTTATGGCTGAGGAGTTTTGAAGCAAATAACTAAACAGAAACTGTCACTTTTATATCATATTTGTTTATTTTTCATGTTATTTCAAACACTTCTAAAGTGTGTTCCATAGTTGAGCCATTTGCTGCCGTAATTAGTATTAAACCCAAGGTATGCAAATACTACACAACATTAGAACAACACAAACTAAAGGCACAGCTTCACGACTCATTTTAAGTGGTGCATTTGACAAAAATCCATACGGGATTATTTTCTCCAAGTAACTTGTCAATTTTAATCCAAAAAGTATCACAGTTCATCCAAGTTAAAACGCTTCTTCAAAGCTCTAAGCACTTTATGAGATCCCTTTAAGTAGCCACTTCAACGTGGAACCGGTTGATACACTGGAAACCCTCTCAACTCGCATCGCACTATTAATACTACCTATAATTAATAGCTTTACCCATGCTTAAACATGCTCATTCAAAACTTCTAACTTATAACTAAAACTTGCATCATGCAAATAAATCTCAGACAAGAGCAAGTCAACCAAGTCTAGAAAGAAAGGTAACAATACAACAACAACGGAAGAAAGTGCAAGTTTTAAATTTAAAGTCTAACATTCAATTTTAACATCCGACCTTAACCCGGTTTCCAAACTAAATTGGATCAACCGGCTAACAAAATACTAATTTCATGACTATTATTATTATGCAGCAGTTTTATAGTAGAATCAAAAGGAAACTACGGTGCTTATTATTACGATTATTTCTATTAAAGCACGCAAGCATGCAGTTTTAAGATTTCGTCAAAAGATAACTTCCACAAAGCCATTACAGACAGTAGTTGTTACGTTGAGTCTCAAATATCAATAGGGTATTCCATTGTTTTTTTTCTCATTGCTATTCCAAACCTTTCAAGGACTATTGTAGGAAGTTAGTTTCAGTAAACCGTGTATTATAACAAAAGATTACGACGATACACTTGTAAAATTGCTGTAAACCAGATAATTATAAGTAAAAATATAAGAGTAGGGAGATTTGGAAAATCCCAAAATGAGTTTTTTTCAATAAACAAATTAACTGATATGAGGATAGCAGCTTGTTTAAAACAGATCCATTAGTAGCCAGGATCTTGCCTTCACTTATCCATTAGTAATTAATTATAGGTTAACTCCAGACATAGACGAGTGTGCAATCAGATCAGACCAAATCCATTTTTTAAACCTGAATAGAACACTAAAATTCCGAAATTCTACAACTTGTAATAATCAAAACTCACTCAATTAGCTTAACACAAGTTTTGCCCTTTGGTTTCTCCAAACTACTGACAATGTGTCACTACATGCGGCATTGTTTATCCTAATTTTTGTCCACCTAAAATTATACAGTATCTAGGAAAAACAATTATTTCATTGTAGAATTGCTGTCACTACCCAAATTGTGCATAGAAGAGTACCTCCAAAGACAAAGGTAGTACGTAGGTAGATACTTACTTTACTTTCATGCAATGCAGGTATGTCTTTGCCTAGGCCAACAATGTGCCATATTCAGGATGCAGATTTTAAGGATCTTAAGCAAGAATCTAGTGAATGTTAGGTCTTGTTTTTTCTATTACTCATTGTTAAATCACAGGAATTGTTGAAAGTGCATTCATTTCGTATTATAAATAATTATAATAACTTCCTCCAAACATCATCGCAACTTACATCGTGACATGAGCATTACTTAAAATTAAGAATTACATTACACTCTTTATGCACATACACACTACTCATACCTTATGCATTAGTATTTCTTAAATCATTCATTAATCTCCTACGTATAGCAGGTTAGGTTGTGTGTCTTGGGCGAGGATAAAAAATAAAAAGTAAATCGCACAGCGATATGTCATCGTCGTGAGCATATAATGACTTAAAAATGTCACTCGTCAAAGGATAAACGCACATTCTAAGCTTATAAGGTAGTAGTAGGTAGATGTATTTGAAAAAACCTCCTTGGTGCAGCTAATTGAGCCTGTCTAAGCCTTACTTAGGTTTCGACAGGCCTTCTGAAAAGATGG
>JAQFZX010002325.1:0-19970 GCA_034682405.1 Hydroisotoma schaefferi | reverse complement strand
TCTCACATATGTTGAAGTGTATAGACATATCTCACATATGTTGAAGTGCATAGACATATCTCACATATGTTGAAGTGCATAGACATATCTCACATATGTTGAAGTGTATAGACATATCTCACATATTTTTTAATGGAGGAACTGGGGGAGGGAGGAACTTGCGAAGAGAAAACTGGGGAAGGGCTAACTGAGGCCGGGTAAATTGGGAACTGCAAAAATTGGAAGGGGAAGCTGCGAAGGTTGTGATAGGGGACTGAGGAAGGGGGAAAGGGGAAACCAAGGAAGAGGAACTTGGGAAAGTCTAACTGTGGCCAGGTATAGAGGGCAACTGGAGAGGATGAAAGGGCAGCTGTGGAGGGTGTAGTGGTGAAGGAAGGATACTGGGAAACTTGAGAAAGGGGAATGGGAAACCAGGGAAGAGGAAACTGGGGAATGGTATAGGGGGGAACTAGGGAGGGGAAAGGGGGAGCTGTGGAGGGTGTAGTGGTGAAGGAAGGGGAGTGGTGGAAACGTGGTAGAGGAATGTGGAACAGCTAACAGGGGCGGGGGCATATTACAATATTTAGGAAGCTGGATAGCTTCCCTTGAGGTCTAGTTGTATTTATTTGTGATGGCAGGAACAAGGTAAAAAGGATGAGAAAATCATGCTCCATATTTTAAGACTTTATAAGTCGAAATTCTGCACACAAGTTTTGTTTAATATTTCTTAAGTAAGGTTAAGTATGCACTGGTTCTGATGAAGAGCTCTGGCAATCTGCCTTAATGATGAACAAAAGAATCCTCACACTGTCTCAACCAGAAGAGTATATGCAGTGGGAATGTAAGTTAAGTAGGTTCTGAGAATCTATTTTAATAAACCTGAAGCAATACATATGCCGTAATGGATGGAAATGGAACTGAATTCTGCAGACAGAGGTAGTTGCAGTTATTGTAGCTGATTATAAAACTTAGTAAGATTTTTAGAAACAATCTTTAGCACATAATAGTAGGACTTTTTTTAAGCATTAGGGAGTTCCCAGCTAAATTAATTTTTAGGTACGTCGATAAAGTATTTCTCAATTAGCTCAATTAGGAATTATTTCGGGGTGGGGAATTAAATCGGGAAATACGGTATATGCTTCGGAAGAGACTACAATAGTAGTTTAGGTTTCAGCTTTATGAAGTTTAGTCAAAATATAAAATATACGACGATATTTTACAACGTTAAGCAACTGAACCACCAGTTTAACATTTAAAGCGTGGAAAGTGGTACAAACCATGCTAAAACAGGGACATTCAACATAAAACATAAACTCGTTCTAAAACAATCTGTCTGCATAGCTCTTCTGCATAAATTTCCTTCTAGTCCCAGTTGTATGGCATCCAGTAACTCACATGGAAGTACTGTACACGCTAAGTAATTATATTTACTTTCCCTCTCTCCAAGCTAAAGCTATGTCCGTATTAGTAACAGCAGTATCATAAATAATTTAATCCATACAATTCCCAATCGTATTCTCATCATTGCATTACAAATTTATGTCTTGCATGTTGATGTAAAACTGTCATACTAAGTAAAAAGCCTAAAAGGCCAGACCTGGACCTGCATGAAGAATGTATCAATAGACCTCACTTTACTTACGTTGAAACAGACAGAGCATTTAACCTTTAAAGCATTTTTAAATCCAGTACAGAAATTAAATTCTAACTGGATACTAATAAACTCCATATGCATTTTTGCAAGCCGTATAAAGTTACTTCGGTAATATGGGTTTTATAGAAGAGTTGAAAACAATGGCTCAATGAAGTAAGTAGCCCACGCACCCTCTAAAACCCACAGAACCTCTTTCATTGCCCACTAGTAAATGCAAACTTCAACCCACTAAGCAGATAAAGTACATTCATATCCACTCCAGATCATGCAGAAACAAAGGTACATTGGAATTCGCGACGGTACTGTTATAGCCTGCCCAAGACATGGCACAGAGTTTAGAGAATACAGAAATAAATTGCTTGAAAAAGAACCCACGAGTTGGAATATAAAAGCTTTACCATGCCTTTTCTGGAGTAAAGTAAAACGAGTATTTTTCTCTATCAGCAAATGAATTTTTTGGCATTTACTCCGGTGTAAAATACAGAGAGTGAAAGCATGCAAGGGAAATATTCCAGTGGAGTCAAAGACGGCCACAGGCCTACAGCTAAACTCTAGCACTTTTGCTTTTCTAGCTGAAGCCACATGCCACAGCAGCCCCTTATGCCATTGTCATTTTTATGGAACTATAAAACTACACAATTTATGTGCCAATATCTCAAATATCATCCATGATTGGATTAGAACCGCTATAGTATACTTTTTCTGTTTTCTATAACAGGAAGTCCTTCATATGCGGATCATATGCAGTTTTTCTGATAATCGTCTAGTCTTTCTATGTACTTAATATGCATCCTATTACTATATTGTACACATGATCGAGATGCTCCAATAAGCTTGCTGGATACTCATGAGCCATGACCCATCCTGAGGGAATACGAATATTAGCACAGAATTTTCCTTTGTAGAAGGTAATGTTCATCATTCTCTAGTTGACTGGGCTTTATGTTGTGTGTAGTTTGACAAGTAGACTGAACCTAAACTATCGACCAAGTACGCACGGTCCAACGGAGATTGCAATAAAGTTCATCATGTTATGTGAAAGAACAACATCAGTATGATTTTATTGCAATTCCGAGGTTGAATAACTGAAATTAGCCATGCTGGTACACATAGTGAAGTATATTCTGTACTTAGTGTAAGAGAATGCGTAAACTTTATATGAAAGCTTTTCTACTTTTCCCTATGCATTGGTTTAGTCGTTACACCTAAATACGACGACTGTTAAGTGCAACGGGTGCTCGAGGCACTTGTAACTGTCTAGTTGCATGTAAAATGTTTAGCTAACCATTAAGTATTGAATTACCATTCTAATAAGTGCAGCAACGGCTCTTGGAATACTTTCCCCATACTTTCTTTATTTAACTGCATATCCTGCTGTTACATTTAAAAGTCTATACTTCAAATCCAAGCATTATTTTCTTATATTTCTCTCATCTGGCGGAAATGCTAAACCTCTTGGAAACTTTTACTCTCAAGATAAACTTTAGTATCTAAACATGAATAAATTAACCCTTTGAACCGTAATCCCGTATATATACGGTTTTGAAAATGTTGTTGTGTGCGGATTCACGTATATACAGGGTCCTTTTTAAGTAACTAAAAAACTAAAAAAACCAAACCAACTAAAAAAATTTCTTCCCTAAAAATTGCTATCTCCATGCAAACCATGATATTTTTCGGGGGTTAAACTGCAGTTACCCTGTAGAGGGTCTCGTGACTCGTCACAACTGCCGCTGGTGGGGGCACTAATAAACCCCCACCACCTCTTGGAAAAGGAAATGAATTCTCAAGGGATACAGTTTTGGTTTGCAATCAGCGCACACAATACAATGGATTCAACAGAACTTAGTAGAGGAAACGTTTGGTTAAATAAGCATACAGAGATTCTTTGTATGCCTATATTTATGTCTACACCCCTTTTTCAATAGTATGTAAGTGTCCAAACACAGGATATAAAATAAGGAAACTTTACCTGTGATAAAATAAGCATAGAAGGAATTTGTAGCTGTACTGTTGGCCGAGCTTTGGTGTAGTACCGTATTTTCAAACTTGTTACATAAAGATATTTATATCTAGATCTGTATTCTTACATTATCATTTATAAAGCATATAATAATGGCCAACGTTCTCTTTCACATTTTCATTGAATTCGCCTCCGCTTGCTACTTTGCATCCTCTGTCCAGTGTCCATCCGGTTCATGCAGCAACATAGAGTTCGTTCACAAAGGGAAAGTACAATAAAAATGACTACGTAAAGTATAAGAAGCTTATTTGAATAAGAAAGGTAGAGTTTGCCAGCATAAATAAATAAATCTTTCCACTTCCCAACATTTCTATACAAACAGTTAAAGTTAAATCCACTCACCTCACTCATTCAAATATTTCCTTCCAAGGATTATTTCAACAGTTCAGTACATCCCTTATTTTTCATTGTATGTGCATTAAGTTTTGTAATCCTGAAATTAAAAAATGCCTACGCAATAACATATAAAGAATCATTCCCCTCCAGAGATTGATAGCAAAATATAAACGCACTCCTGTCTTTTATCACACATTTTATCATGAGAAGGAAGGCAGCTAGCAATACATTACCATACCTACATCCCGTATAATTCTTCTACGAGTGGGTGGAACTTGCCTAGGTAAAAAGGAGGGCAACAACTGAAGTTAAAGATGTGGGTGCATTATACACGTGCTTTCTCCTTACTTTCCACAGCAAAAATACTCACCTTTCTGCACCAACATTGAGTATGCATTGCTTGGAGCAGCTACTGGTGCTGCTTGCTGCTTGTTGAACCTGTTTTTTTATTATCTTACTGTTATATACAAATACGTCTGCAATATAAGGTAAGTTGATACTGGTCGTGGTGGGTAGGGAGGCAGTTGTAAAGGCTAAAAGTATGAGTCAAGGACTGGCTTTATCGTTGGGAATTTTATTGAACGTATTTGTAGGTTGTGTTTGGATAAGGATGATGGTGGTAGTAGTAGCAGTGGGGTCGTCGGTGGGAGAGGGAGTTCGATCCGGAGAAAAGTCAGACTGCCGAGTTGAGCACAAGTAAGGCTGAGTGGAGAAAGCTAGAGAAAGCGAGAGACGGATTCTGCTAGTTGCAGTAGAAGTTCTAGTCTTCTTAGTAGACCAATCCCATATGGACATGGACAGAGTTCTGGTCCGAAGCAACAGTTATCGTTCCTATTGCCATTGCCAATAAGACTAGCCTAGTTGAGGACAGTTAACCACCACTTTTTGTCCATCAGCAACAGCTACTCCAACAACAAACTCAGGTTCTGTGAAGGAAAGAAAGCTGTCTTAAGAAAAAAAACAGCGAGGAACGTTCTGGGTAAATGTTGACTATATAATATAGGTAAACTGGACCAACGGACTCAGTTATAGAAAGTGGGCAGTGAAGCGTGGCCGTGTCGGTGACTATTTTGCGGTAGGCTGGCTAGAGATAGTGGGAGAAAAGAGAGAGGATTTAGCCAAGGGGAAAGGAAGTAAACGGGAGGAAGTGTGGTGTATGTATTGTGGGAACCGTGTTATTTATTTTATCGCAAGATTCTGAGAGCTATGTAAAAGGTGAGATTAGTTTTACTTGAAATTACATACGTACATAGAAAATGCAGTCTTTTGGGAGTGGTCTGGCTGGAATAAGTAGAAAGTCTTGTCACAAACTTAATGTTGGTCTACTTAAGCTTTTGCACTGTGTTGTTTGAGTATAAATAAGAGGAGATGCAAGATATTTTTCAGTTGTAGCAGTATAGATTTTGCCTTAGTTCGTTTATCTAGCATGGCTGGCCAGAGTATTACCTTCGTTGTATCAACTCCGGTGATAGCGAACTGAGTGAAAATGTATGAATACGCGTATGTAGAAGAAACTTTTAGAGTTAGTTTTTAGGTTCTTTAGATAAATATTGGTTGTACTTTTAGTACAAAGACTGAAGAACGTGATAGCGTTATGCAGGTAAAATCTGGATGACCTAATTATGCAAATTCCAATTAATGTAGTGAAACGGGTATTTCAATAAGTAAGTTATTTTAGAGCATGTTATAACTTAATTCTAAACAGTGATTTCATCTGGAAACAAGTCTAAGGAAGAATCATAGGTTTCAATTCCCGTCTGAAACAGTTTTGTAGTTTAATATGCTTTTATGATTATAAGTCAAACATAGTTGCTGTCAGGCTTAAAGCTAGCAATTACTTTAAGCGGAAGTTAAGCTTTAATGGGTTACGCTTCCGAATCTGTAAAAGTGTTCTATTCACTTTAAATCTCTAGTCCCCAGCAATTTAGTTTACCTCCGCAGAGATCCAGTTCCTTGAGCTGAAAGGGAGTGTTAGTGAATGTGAACACTTTAAGTGCATCCCTTTCATTTTTCTTTTTACGGAAATCCCAAAATGGGATAGAAAAAATGTCAGTAAGGTTCGTCCATTAGCAAGCATTCTTTCCACTGACGGTCGTAACTATCGTATTTTAATTCAACACACTTATTATTTGTTACATTAACCTTTTAAAGTGAAAGTATGCTTTCAAAGACGTTTGTGTACATTGAATTTTTAATTACAGACTATTTTATTTTATAAAAATGTTGAGGAGTTTTACATCTTCTCGGCCAACTCAATACAAAATTGGAAACCTCATATAAAATTTTATATTAGCCGAAAAAAATGTTCAAAATTAGTTTTTTTTAGATTGCTAGCAAAATATTTGTAGTCGTTCACTTTATTACACGGTAGAAGTCATAATATTTTACCAGAATATTAGTAGAAGTAATAGGGTAGAAAAGTTGTTTCATGAAACCAAAGTTTCATGTTTCCTAAAATACTACACGGAACCATTCAGAAGGAACAGAAAAAGTTCTTTTAAATGAGAGCTAAAACACGGAATCGTGCAGTCTATGATTTGCACGTTGCAAATTACAGTTTAATAAACAGGTACCTTGATATTACTGCATAACGTCATTCCTCCTTGTACAACAAATCGACACATAAATATAAAATCGTTTAACAGACAGGTTATATCGTAAATGAAATATAAATTACAACTTTAACTTGCAATAAATAATAGCCATGCATCAAAAACCTATTTTCCACTCAGGTCTAACCCTTTATAAGCAGGTATTAAGCAGGTAGTCAGGTTCAGGTACGATGAAAAGTCGAGTAAAGCTGGAGCCGATCAATATTTGTGTTTCTATTTGTGAGTTTCTTTACAAACTTTTCACAGCATGGTTACAATTCATTTCAATACTTCTACCAGTACCCGAATTGGTAAAAGTTGTTAAAGCCAACCAGCTCACTTTATTGAACAAGTTTGGAGGTATAAGCCCCATCGTTCTCAAATAGAATCCTATACATCCTTAAAGTAATCCTTATCAGACTATAAGAGTACGTGTAAAAGGTACCATTTTATCGCCTAATCTTATTTTCCTTACTTTTGTGAGAAAAAAAATTAAACATAATTCAAACAAGTGTTTAGCTGACACGAAACAACAAATCCCACCTAGAAACCTAATCAAAATGCAATTTTTTATCATGCTGCCATACATACCGTTATCATCATATTCCTAAACTACCTACATATACCTCGACTGTGTCCTTTCTTAGTCTGTATTGAAAGCCTTACTTTTACAGCAAAACTGTTGTTTCTTCTGTGTAATAACGTATATATAAAATGAGATCGATCCATTCTACCCCAAAGCACTTTCCAGATCCATCAATCAAGTTTGATAGATGGATGGCTATTATTTAGTTCTTATTTATTCATTTTTAGGTTCTTCAATTAACTTGCAGCCCAGCCCTAGTAAAATATCTGTTTGCCACCCAAACATCTACCACAGCAGCAGCCCAACCGGGCTATCAAGTCACTGGCAATACTGAAACTCGATCATCATCAAGCAAATCCACGTCTGATCTGAATCATATAAGCTCTCCTATGAGATGAAGTAGAAAGTTATGGGTCGTTTGGTAGAGAAAAGTTGCGGAGAAAGTGTTAGATTGGAAGGAAACTACTAGAATGGGGGAGCTTGACGCACGGGGAGTGACGACTGACGTTTGACATTTGAACCGAGAAATTCCCTTTTACTGGCATTACTTACTTTCCTTACCTAAAACCAACGGTAGTAGAAGCAGAGTATCTCCATCGAAAGCTAAGCAACGAAACCACTAATAAAGATTCAATCTCAGAGTGTAGTAGCAGCAGTGGATAAAATGAAGCAACTAACAGACAGACTGCAGCAATACCTTCCCTCGAATCCGGATTTGCTGCGGCAAAGAGGACTCATCTTGTTCAATAAATTGATAAGAACAAAGAATCCAGCCTCGCTTCAAGAAGATCCTATTCACGGTGGTGGAAAGGACCAGGGCTCTCTTCAAGTAAGTTAGAGTTCCCTGTGACAGTGCATGAATCGTCAATGTAATCATATAATAAACCAGTATAATCTCACAGGGTTGATATACATGCAAATACAATTTAAGCTCTACTTTTACATATAATACAATGCTTAAGATCCGACTGGCTAATCTAAGCAAAGCGGGCATGTCAGAGTTTATGGCTTTCTCTGATTGATTTTTGTCTAATATGGTGGATGGCTGCGCTTTGAGATGTCTCTTCCGAACGAAGGGAATCACACCAAAAATCTGGCTAAGTTGTGGATATCTTAGTGTCGAGGCTAACTTTGCCTCTACTGTACGTTTGCATCTCTCGTCAAGATAATGAAATGGACAGTAGTAAAAAAAACTAAAAGAACCGATTAATTCGTTGACTGTTGAAGAGAAAGTGGCATGGTGGCTGAAAAAAGTCCACCTACTTTCACAGTTTTTTTCGTGCTGACCATCCAACCTCTACATCAATTGGATCTTTTATTTTGTGGTGTTGGACAGTTGTATAGAACATTCAGAATGAAATGTAATTATTTTTTCTCATCTAAAAGTCACTTCCACACGTCCCTCAATCCCTACCTTTTGTCCCAAATGGTAAACAAGAAAGAATAAAACGTTAGAAACTTTTCTTTCTTGTCCTAAGCTGTGTACACAGTAAACTTAGACAACCAACCATATAACTGCAAAAGTCAGCAATAAATTTTCCATTATTGAATTAGCCCGTTTTAGCCTGTCTAAGGCTAATGTAACCACGGTGGCCGTGTGTCCGTCGGTCTGGTTGCACGATAACTCAAGCATGGGTTGTGCTAGCTGCTAGCTCGCCAATTTTGATAGGTAAACTTGTCAGATTGAGAGTAAGAACCCTATTGAATTTCGTGACAATTGGACGAAGTATTGATACCCGTACGGCTTAAGCCACCCCCACGGGTAAAAATAATAACTCATGTATGGGTTAAGTTAGATCCTCAAAATTTGGTATGTGCATTGCTTAGGTTGAAAGAAAGAGCCCTATTGAATTTCATGATAATCGGTGGAAGTATTGATACACATGCGGGTCAAGCCACCCTCACGGGTAAAACATTTAAAAAACTTATTTTTGTAGTTTTATTAAGTTGTAAATTTAAACTACCCGGAAACCCTTGACTATAGGTCGCACTTATCTGTGAAAAAAATTCTAAGTTTTGATGGTGCGACTTAGTAAACGAGGGCGACTTCTATGATCTTATTTTATTTCTCTGTATAGCATTCCACACAAAATTCATGGTTTAGTTAAATGTTTCAAAAGTTCACTATAAATGCCATTTCTAACCGAAAGAATTTTAAATCCATTCGTTCTATGTATTAAATTCATCTCATCTTCATTCATCACAAGCTGATATTTCCGTATTCGCCGTTTTAATTCCCTCCCACCCCCAGCATAATTCCCTCCAGTTGAATTCCCCAGGGAGTTTGGGTCAGTTGACATAGTAATTCCCCTCCCTGAATAGTTAACCATACCTCCAACTTTATTGTTAGTTACAAATGTAAGGGACATGAAGTAGAGGTACAGAAGGGGCATGGGGGCTGTGCCCCCACCACCTTTTCAGAAAACTCTAGGAATTAAGGCTTAGACAGGCTCGGCTAGCTGTTCGGAGGAGGTTTTTTTTATATCTATTGCTAAAATATTAGTCCTTTTGGATTTAATATTGCATGAGCGTTTACTTAGAGAACATTTTCGGCATGAACGAAGTAGGTCGTGAAGGAACTGAGGTTGGAAAAACTTTCGCAACAACTTTTCTCCAGTAGTTCTGCCCACTTGATGCTTTAGCAGAATGTCTATACAGTAAAGGATGGAAATATGCTGGTTGGCAGTTTAACCATGTTAGTTGGCCAATTACATTAACGGAATAGAAGATCTTATTCTTCAAAAAATCTATAAAGCCTCTATTTGGCTTGGCAATAGTCTTTTCGTAATATTAAAAATGACGTTAGCAAGAGTTTATTAAACCCTTTCGGCTTATGAAACCTGACTTTATCTTATATTTCTGAATCTTACCAACGTAACATCACATTTCCACAGTTTTGTGTACCTATGATGCGTGACGAAGGTTATGAGACGAAGACAATGTGCAGTCAGATGAGGCAAGGATTCAGCTTGGCTATTATCCTTTTCTAGACGTTTTCCCGAACTCTAGTCTAAATGGAAATTTTTTGTCATCAAGAGTCAAAGGCATGTCTAATAGTCCAAGATACGTTAAAAATGATTCCCCGTCTGCTAGGACTAGCTGTATTTGGCACTGCTGTTCCTGATGTTCCATGTTGGAAGAGTTTTGATGGAAAGAAGATGGGATTTTTAATTGAGCAACGCAAAAGCAAATGTGCAGGTTTGGAAATTCGTGTCTTGGTACTTCAAATGAACGAGGTTAATAATATAGGCAAACTAGCACTGGATGAACCTAGTAATAGATGGAGTGTAACTTTATGCATATGAGCTTTCACGTTACTTAGTCTAAACCTTCCCATTTTCTAATAATTTAACCAACACACCAGGCCAATGTATGTCTTATCGAAGATGTGAGTAAACCCTGTAGTAAGAAGAATCCGAATGGATGGGTAAGCATTAATAATAATATTCCCAACGCTCCCATAATCATCTCTTAAAAGGATAAGTAAAGGAACAGAAAGAACAAATTTTCGGGAAACTTTCTCCTACTCAACTAGCTTTATTTTTAAGAGAGCATTGTAGACCAAGTAAAAGTCTGTTCGTAATGCCTTTTCTGCGAATTACTTCACGAAGGAAGCACCGCGTTGTGGAGTCTTCCAATTATTATTAAGCGGTCGATTCTGTTCAGGGAGATAAGATTCTTATTAGCAAAATAGTTAGCCCAAAACATCTTACTTAAAGAAGGGAAGTTCTTGTAGGCATTTGACAGAAGAGTCTCAGCTTTCAAGTTCCACTTCCTCGTTGCCAAATTAATATTTTTTACAAAAGCCTAAAACCGTGGCTGGGTTATTTAATTTTTTAACTAATTATAGACTATTTTATGCATAAAATGATAAAGATGTGTATTTCGTTTTCTCAACTTACAGCATAAAAAGAATCTTCAAAGTATGAGCATGATGAGGGAAAGGATAGCAAAATTACCACATTTAGTTTCATACAAGGTGAGTTAGAGATTTTTTTCCAGACATTAAAGTAGAAGTGGATTAGGAACGGAAGGTCTAAAACACTTTGGCATGGGATGCTGATGTACTCTGAATCTACTGTAACAAGGGGATATATAATCTACCATTTTAGCCGACTCAGCTTAAGTTTACGCTGTCTCTTTCTTATTGATTTAATTCTTTGTAAGAAAACATCCTATTTCATTTCTAGGATATTTTAAACATTTCACCACATGAGCCCTCCAGTATGGAAGGAAATTCTGGGTTACAGTAATAAAAAGAATAGCCAGGTTTTGCATGAACCGAGCCCGTGAAACCTTTTATCGTCCTTCCACCTGCTGTATATACTTACAATTGGATGTCTAGTTGAAGACAAAGGTAGCTATTCCAAGTTTACTTCAGCCTGGTTACAGACGGTGGGAGAAAACATTATGATGTTTGGAATATGTGCATCGTAAAGGCTATTTGTCTACCTGATTTCTTTCATACAATGGAAATATTAAGTAGGACGTTTGTTCAAATTTTAAACCTCTTTTTTGGGTTATCCTATTGTTATGCTATATTGCAGTTAGGGTTTTACCATGCCTATACGCCCACGACACGAGGGCGTCAGGGCATGCCCAAAAACAGGACATAATATATTTAGTCGTCTCATAGTATTTTCACAATTAAGAATATTTTTTATTTCATCACTGAAATAGTTTCTAGTAATTATTAAAAAGAAAACTTCGCACATATTACAGATAAAGTACTGGTGTGGTATCCGACCTGTGCTATTTCGCTCCATTAATATTACACGGTACGTTGTTTTGTACTGTAGAGGCAGTGCTGCAAAGCTGGTGTCTGGATCACACAACCCGTTGTTCCTGTTAAAATTGCTCTTAATGGGATGTCAAATGCAGTTTGGTTCTTTCTTCTTCAAAGCTCAGAGAGCTTGACTTTTAGATTTGGAAGGCCGAGCAAAACAAAATGCTAGAATAATTCAAAGCCAAAATATAAATGAATACTTCAGGCTCATGCTATTTTTTTTAAATACGCATACATTTCTCGTTCATGTAAAGCTTTATTCGACCGACGTAAAGAATATCTGAACGAGTAGAAACCATTTACACCACATAAGGACGTACAGTTTTCATAAATAAAGTTATGATCCATTGATCTCCAGATTAGATTTGAAGCATGAAAAGTTTAAATCGCTCCATGCAACAAGCGAAATTTGCCGTCAGACCAAGAAAAAATGACAAAAGATATCATTGGTGCACACTTTCTTTGCGACGTGAAGAATGAAGGTGAATAGATATGAGCGTAATCCTTCGTATTATACATTCCTTGAACGAAAAGCTGAAGATCTGCAATCATGATCTGCGTACAAATTGTCAGTCGTGCTCGTTGCCTAACATATTTTATTCCCAGGGGCAAACGACGTGTGACAAAGGAGAGTGGCATTTTATAGGAAATAAAACCGTACTTTTTAATTCCCTTTCCAAGTCCTTTCACTTCACAATTCAGAACTAGCGAGGATTACTTCTACACGAATCTCCGCTCTGAGTCTTCTACTGAAATGTTTTACTAATGGTGCATTAGCTAAAACATTAGTGGGAGATGAGGACATTTATTCCTTTGTAGATCCTTTTGAGCATTACAGCAGAATTTCTTGAAGTACCGTATTTCCCGATTTAATTCCCCCCCCCGAAATAATTCCCCACCCCGGTTTAATTCCCCATGGCAAATCGGAGTTTGAAACAGTAATTCCCCAGGGGAATTAATTCGGGAAATACGGTAATAGTGGTAATTTAAGGAAATATCGTAACTCTAGCTAGTTTGAAATTGAAATGCATCCTTAATCATTGGACTAGCATAAAGCAGACTGAACAAGTGGATGAAATATGTTTTGTTTAGAACTGAGAGATGGGTTGAGATATTTGAGTTTTATTGTTTAAATTGTTTTTTTTAAAATTGTTTAAGCTGGATGTTCAAAAATGTACAAGTACTGTACGTAAAGAGAAAATTAGACTAGATTTTTCTAAAAAATTTGGATCTAAATATCTTTGATCCTGGAGTTGATCAATCTGTTCCCACATACCTTCTAAACTTTACTGTAGCCGTGAAACAACGGTTTTATGCACTTTTCAGTACAATATAGCACATCTAACTAAACTTACAAAGTTTCGCCTAGCACGAGGGAAAGTGTAATGAAATGCTAAATTTCACCCTTAAATAATCTACTTAATTTGAATACCTGTTCTATCGGAACGAAAGATTGCTTCATTACAAGCAAGTTCTTTTATAACAACTTTAGGCATATATGACCTTACACATAAGGAGTGTTCTGTAATGTAATGTGGGCTTTCATGTTTATGGAAACTTTTTTATAAAACCTGGCATGTTCTGTTTAACCTTTCTCTTATTGTGCTTCAAAGATTGTAGATGATTAGCTACTCCGGTAGTTTCTTCCTGAAGAACAAACTTCCTTCAGTTTACCAAGAGTATTCTTAAAACAACTTAGCATTTCTAGAAAGAACTTTGGGTAACCTACATAATATATATCCCACAAAGGAATTTCCAGGTCCAAACCAACTTGTTCGAACCTTCCAGAATAATGTATTCTCTGTAGATTTATCAAAGTACAAATCTGGAGATCGTAGAATATTCTGGATTTTGTTTCACTGGTTTACTCTATTTTAGAGAAAGCAATAGCAAAGCTAGATACAGAAAACCTGCCCGAAGCCAGGTTGCGCCATAAAATAAAGCACTCCGATTTAGAGAAAGAAGGGAAATGAAGCACAATGATGTATATTCCATATTCTCTGCTCAAATAACTTTAAATCAACTCTCCAGCAGTGAAGATGTGGCTACAGTTTTAATATAAATTTATCTCTCTTCTTTGGCGAGCTTTAAGAGTTAGATTTAATATCAAAAACAGTATATTAAATTTCTGTGGAAGTTGGTCAAATTGTTTCAGAAACTTGGGACGGCTTTACAACGGAATTTTAGGTATTACTTTTTCTAACAAGATGAAGTAAACGAACGCTTCTTCTAACGTAGATCAATATTTTCAATGTTTTAATATTATCCTTCTTCTGGCAGTTTTTATAGTAAGGGTATTTTACCAGATTAGTCTTAGAGACAGGGAGAAATTCATTTTTGTATTCTCTATAAAAACTAAGTAGTACTGGCAAAATAGTACATTTTTGTCTGCAACCTTACCAAACAGTATCCACTTTCTATCATCTCCCTTTCGTCTGAAGTTAACATTAAGCAGCTCTCGTCTATACTTTGTAGAATAAACAAGTTTTCGCTAGCATCAGCAGTCTTTAAAAGTCTGAATTGAATAGATTTACATTATGCGCATCTCTGATTTACTACTTCGTCGATCCACTCAATTGGATTCGGAATTCAGGCTTTCATTTATTCAGCAGCCCTCAAGACTAGACGGATGTACGAATACTAGATAATAATATATCAAACGGATTTATAGAGTTACGAAGCTTTGTTTAATGCAAAAAATTGTAAAAAGGTTTGCGTAGGTGAATAGTGGTTACTGCTAGATAAAATCTATTCTCTTACCATCATTAAATGCATATGCAAATGTAAATATTACCTTTGCCGTAGAAAATAAGTAGGAGCATATTTAGATAGTATTATAAACGTCTTATACTAATGGCACTTTTTCTCCAGTAAGTGAACACATTTTTCTCCTTCTCATTTCATTAAAAGTCTACCTTCGCAGAATGCATCTTTATACTGCTTATTATTATGAGTGAAAATGAAGTCTTCCTACACAATTTGTTCAGTTTAGTAGCAGGAGTATGTACAATATATAGTTTCCTTAACAAAGAGTATAATGCTTTCACCAACCTCCATTTGACATCTGCCATACCCTGCTACTTCCTGTATACATCCTGTGTTTATGTAAAACTACCTGAATCCTGAGTTTAGTGAAGTTCAATCACTTACTAACACAAATGCTAATGATATAAACTACAAGGTTTAGATCTGAGCCATTTGTACCAGCCTGTTGGTGCCAATAAGGCTTCATTCCGCTTTCACCAAATTTTCTTGTCGAGAACATAATAGTAATAAAAGAATGTATAAGAAGGCGTAGACGTCCTCAAGGATAGGTGGTGCAAATTTCATTGGGTATGAGTAGGAGATAAAAAGTAATGTAAGTGAAATACTAACAGCGAACGATACGACGATAAAGCTAGTTGGTGAAAGCCAAGCTTTCTCTAATTAGATCATTCCCATGGACGGACCTTTATCTTGCAATATTTATACAGCTCTACTTGTGTTTGTAAGAAATGAATGAGAAAGAGCTGTTGAAAGGAAAATGAAGTTTATCACTTTCTAAAGAGAGTGAAAGCACTTTAACTACATTTAAAATTCCACTTGATGACAATGGATGCCTAATGATATGCCGTTTGTGATTATAATAGCAATCTTCTTGACTTTACAGAAATGCTTAACAACTTTGGATCTGACTTCACTTGGAATTGGAAGCTGTGTGGGTACTGGGATGTATTTGGTAGCGGGTATGGTTGCTAGAACGGTGGCTGGTCCTGGTGTCATCTTGTCCTTCATTATCGCCGCTGTTGCATCGATTTTTTCTGGTGAGTCTCTTTTGCCGACCACACCTTCTTTGCACAAAATTAATACACTAATAACTCCTCTAACGTGTTTCAAAAGGGGTTTGACATGGTTAATTTTACGCATAGTGCTTGCTGGTTATAAGCCAAGTTTATATTAGAGAAAGTCCTTATTTCACTTCCGTAATCATAAGATTTTCTGGATAAATTAAGGAGCTTCATTGAAATAATTAATGAGTGAATATTTGAGATTTAGGAGAGTATAATATGAGTCTAAGCTAATTAGACCCTTCTCATGTCTTGGTCCACGGGAACTCAACTTTTGCCTTTGTTTCTTTGTTTTCACTTGCTTTAATTTTTTATATTTATGAAGCCACTACTTGCAATATATTTTAGTGACTGTAATTAATGACAGTATACAATATTTAGGGCATTTACAAAAAATGTTTTGCATGCTTACACCAAAATTATCAAAGTATAGTAATATAATGTAAAAATTGATTTTGCGTGCACAAATTTTACCTCCAAACAACCAATACCATTTTCCTTTCGCCTAAGTGCACTGTTCGACCTATAAATTAAACTTGTCTCAGAGGCTTTAGAAAGATTTATGAAGCAGAAAGCGTATATATCTTAATAAAGATCGGCCCGAATGAAGAGCTTGGAGCAGGAATGGTTGCAACTTGTAGAATAGGAAAGCTAATCATGAATGAAATTAATTGCTTTCTAACTACTTCCAAGATTATTATAGTTATTTAGGGGGAAGTTTCATTCAATATCATCCGACGACTTCTTTCTTTATTTTACTAAAGTAGTCTTAAAGGTATTGAATGTTAGGGTAATCCCACCATTTGTATCTATCCTCAGACCAAATATTGTTTAACCAACATAAAACAATGGAAATTAAAATGTCTTAACTTTTCTATTGCAGCTTTGCTATTCCCATTCAGTTTAATTTCAACTTGAACAGCCCTTGGCCCTTGACTTGCATAGGTAGTATTAGTAATACTTCATGAAAAATAAATTAAAACAAGGTGAACGCCGTTGAGTCAGAAAGTTTATTCGAGCATTGAAGTAAAAATAAGCTAAGCCGTTGCTGTGAGATTTAAGAAAGGACGTATTTGTCCGTTGTTACTATTACATGTTTAAGCTCTTTCTCTTTCTTTCTCTTCGTTTCTGCTAACTTTATTTACCAGCGCTTGTTCAGTATAGCATAGCAAAACCACTGCAATGCTTCAGGGAGTCAGAAATCGATTTCACTATCTTCCAAGGTACTTCAGAACATATTACCAAGGGTCTCAAATCTCGACCTGCTACGCCAATTCCAAATAATAAACCTATGAAACATAATACTAACAGTTACTAAGATCTGTAGTAACCAGACTGAGAAACGCTAGTAAAAGCAGCCGTCGCCTTCGGTGAAGCACTTCATACTGAAGTAGGCTGTAAATTCTCACATTTCTGAGTTAACGTTAACTCTAATTAAGTGGTCTTATCCCGATGAGAGGTGGTATGACCCCAGGTCATCCCCTCAATTTGACCTTCTGGGTGGACTTGCCATCGGATATGCCCGTACAATACCCTAGAGGGTGGACTTTATGATACTTTATTCCCTGACCCACTACCTTGTTGCCGGCTTATTATTAGGTATGATTCCCTTCCCCAGTTAATGCACGAAGTTCACGCACACATAATTACCAATACAACTCCTCTTTATTTCATGACATTTTATGTTTCCAAATAAATAAATAATTTTATTATTTGCGGAGCTATTTCCATTGTGACCACCAACGCTGGAACTCCGTAAACAACTCATGAGAGTCTCCGTCTTTCCCATCCCCAAATCGTCCTCTCCTCTCCAAGTTCCAGAAAGTCTGATTGACCTTCTCCAGGCCGGGTTCATCCATGTAGGATGCATGAGGTTGGGTGCTGAGAATGCATGCATGGCCAACGGCAGTCTATTAGTGAAAGACCGTCCAGTTCTTTCGGGAGTGTATTTCTTTTACTTTTTACGTAGACATAGCATTCTGAAGCAACACGTTAGCTCAACGGCTTTAATTCTAAGAACTTTAATTTATTGTTTTCCAAGGCGCGCTACGCTACTACGCTAATATAAGCTCTTACGCTAAATTTTTAAATACATAATTTCACTGCTCATCTATGTCCTAGTAAACTGAACTGTTAGAGAACTAAAGACTTTGTTTATCTAATTTGCAGTACAGGGCACTAGCCTTTCATGCCATATATGTTTCCTTCCACAAAATGTCTAGTAATCAATTATTAGCTAACTAACTCGAGACACTGCTAATTTATTGATTCGGAGCCCGTTATGCAGAAAGGGTTTGAGTTTATATCTAGGTTAGATATGATATACTAATTGTGTTGAGTTGTTTCATGTTTCGATTAGATTTCAATTCCAGTGAAACAAAACCTTTTCTTTGTTAATATAGGTTAGAATGTAAACCTGTGATTTAGCGACAAACAAAGAGTATTCCATAGCCTTGAGAAGTAGCATTTTTGCAACTTAGTAAAATTTACGGCTCGCCGACTTTTACTACATGGGAATTTCTAGGCCGAACCAGTGGCAACAGTTAAAGGATTGTAAAATGTTAACATTTCTTTCTACGTTGATGTGTTTATACCCTGGGACGAACCATGGGGGTAACTTTTCATTTTAAGACAGTAAATACTATTGCGTATCCAACCAATTAGTAAGTTTTTCATTGTTTTTCTAAGCTCCTTTAAACGGGACGTTTAAAAATGACTAAGACCAACTGCTTCTGTAAGGAAATCTGGTTTAACATAGGTTAATTTACTACTATTATTTATTACTCCTCTTTCTGAAACACGAAAAAGTCCTTTCAAGCCGTATAATATAGGCGAGTTGGAAATTTACTTGGTAGGTAATTCCAGTTAAGTTCAATGTGGCCATTAATTTCACGGAAATAATGACAGCATGTCCAACTAGGTTTTATTACATGATGAGAGAGAAAGGTTAAATACAACGTCAAGTATTTCAATGCCAACACCTTTCTAAAAATGTAATCTTGTTTTATGGACTTGTCTAGTCTCTGAAACAGAGACAGTGGATAGAAGAAGGGAGAGTATTTTTAAGCTCCTAACCGGTCTGCAAATACACAGCTTTATGAGAGTTTTAAGCTTTCTCCCGAAATCACTCAGTTTCATCAAACGTATTGCTTCATAAAAAGCTACGCTACTTCAAGCTCTTACTCTCCTGGAGAAGAAGTTGAGTAAAACATAAAAGTTGATAACCAGAGGACTTTATGTTACTTTATCCACACAATCAACGGTATAATGCAATGCGGTGAAAGCATATGATTGTGATTGTGCTTTTATATATTTATATATTTATTTATTTGTTCGTAAGATATTACCCAACTGGGGAAGGGAATTACAATCCTAGGAATGAATACATATAATAAATATGGATCAAATTTAATAGTCATTAATAATCGTAAATTAGCTATCAATACAGCTAAGATTACAAATATTGCCATAAATTTTATATTAAAGTCACATTCGTGTTTAATTATTAGGTTATCAGCAGTCCCATTCGTTCCACACTTAGAATACCGTCACCGTACCATATGTATTATTTATTCTCTTGTAAGCTATGGGAAGAAAGAGCTTTACACTGCAGTCTAATATTTCCATAAAGATTAAGTACTGAATAAGGGGAATGCTTCTTGAGCTTCTATGAACTCATGGTGTAAGTTCAACCATATTCATTTCAAATGGATATCCTTTTTTGAAAGAGAAAGACCCTTGAGTCATTCTGCTTCAAATAATTACATAGATATGGGAATTAGGACTGAAGTATAATTTACTGCAATACAATATTACCACCTCAACACTAGGTATTTCAGAGAAAGCGGCCGTCGGTTGCTGCAGTCAAAGGACTGCAAACCTCATTTTAGAGGGTTGACTTATTATGATTATTGAACAAGTTGTAAGAGTAATAAGAACAAATGAGATGACTGATTTTATAACTGTAAATTAACAAAACCTAATGGCCGCAAGCCTCAGATTAATTACTCTTACTGCAAAAGTACGTATTGTTTAATTATGTATACAAATTCCTTTTGATGTATTATATCTGTCAGCCTTCAGATCCTTGCTGACTGTACTCAATGTTAAAAGCAGGGTTTGCTAAAACCCACCTTTGCGTAATAAAACCCAGCACAGTGGGTTTTGGTGGTTTTAATGGGTGTTAGT
>JAQFZX010002324.1:0-19981 GCA_034682405.1 Hydroisotoma schaefferi | reverse complement strand
CGATCTGTCTACGTTCTAATTTATACCTATTACCAAGCACAATCCAACTCCAAGATTAAATGTTGTTTAATAATTTATGTACTGAAATGTGTTCTATGGGCAATGCCCTAGAAGAATAAAACCCTACTACTACTACTACTACTACTACTATATATCTCACATTATGTTGAAATGTATACATATGCCTTCTTTCTTTCTTTTTTATTACATACGGACATCCTCTGGTGACCTTTATTATGACCCATGGCCTATATCTAAATATTCTGCTCAAACAAGCCTGTTTTGGCCAAACAGGAACGCCATCACAAGTTTTTAACAGAATCCTAAAATGTTTCGAGAAGGGTGGCGGGGGAAGGAGGAAGCTTTCTACTATATATTGCAACTTAGGAAGAGGGAGAAGGGGTACGGGGGAAGGAGGAAGCTTCTGCTATATGTTGAATCTTGCGAGTGGGAGAAGGGGCACGAGGGAAGGAGGAAACTTCTGCTATATGTTGAAACTTGGGAGGGGGTGGAAGGAGGAAGCTTCTGATACATGTTTATACGGAGATATGGGAGGGGGAAAGAGGAAGCTTCTGATATATGTTGAAACGGAGATAGGAGAGGGGGAAGGAGGAGGCCTCTGATATATGTTAAAACTTGGGAGGGGGGAGGGGCACGATAAACTTAGGGTGGCGTAACTGAAGAAGTGATAAAGAGGGCGTTGGAACATGGGAAGAGGTAACTAAAGAAGGGGGACGAGGGGAAGGAGTAAGTGGGGACGGACTAACTGAGGTCGGTGATAGGGGAAACAGGGAAACCGGGGAGAAGGGAAGGGGTGCGGGGATAGTGGGTATGTAAGGTGCCTGGGGGAAACATGTAAGAGGAATGGGAGAACCAGAGACGGGGGTATATTACACTATTTGGGGAGCTGGTTAGCTACACGCTACACTAAAGGTCTAGTCTTAGATTAATAGACAAGGCTTCTTTCTGATTGATTCAGATCAGTTAAAACAATAAACTGTTATTGAAACTAGTTAAGCGGTGTATAGATGTATTATCATGAACGCAATGTCAGAAGATACCGGATTGACATTGATATGATCTTAAGTAAGTGTATTAGACAATAATTATCAGAAGGCTAGACTCGAAATCTTTCAACATTTAATCCAGTTTTTGCCAATTTGTAATCCTCCTCTGCATCATCCTCATCAACACCCGTAACATTTACACGTAAAGTGTTTTAAATGCTTTAACTATTCAGACCCTTGAAGCTATTGAAAAGTATTCAATCAAACCGAGCTGCTTTGTTCCTAGGACAAAAGGGATTGAAGAGATGCGGCTCAGCACATTATGTTATTATTACAACAATCTGAATACCTACCTAGGTCGTGGGTACATTGTAGAAAGATAAGGTGGTTAAGTTGTAAGTGGATGCATTATACATATAGGTGGATGGATATAACTGGTAATAGCCAATTTTGAATTCCAATGATGTAAATTGCTCATCTGAAGAGCTTGCTATAAAACGCTGATTGGTTATTAGACAAAGTTGCCTCAAAGTAAAGGATACACAGAATCGGATGAGTAACGCATGCAAATGGCGAAGGATGTGTCATTCTCTATAATCAAAAGCAACAATAACATTTCCAACTGCCGTGTAACAGCAAGTCCCTGGCATGTAGATTTAACAGCGTTTCTAGTGCGGATGATAGGTGGTTGTTGAAAGCTAAATCCTAATGGCTTCTACGTGATGATTGAGTGAAATTTAGACATTTTGTTCCGCCACGCTTGACCTAGCATTTGGAAATGGTGTGACTCTAAACACCCTTAAAGTGGAATTAAGCATCGTCGTCTGCATTGTTCGTTACCCATCCTGTATATGCATTTTGGAAGAAAAACATACCGATAGTTCTTAGCCCTAATTACTGTTAAACCATTATAGTATTATAAGCTTTAATTTATTCTTCATATTTTTTCAATAATAAAATAAAGCTCAATAGAGCAAATGAAAATAATGACGAACTTTAAAAATATAAATATGAGGGAAAAGACTTAGAAAAAAAGAATAAGGTAACTGTACTATCCTTAGCGATGCGTAGTTCTACAAAAGTCATATAATGACGATGCGTCGATCATATCCCAGTTGTAATAAATAAGTAGAACCAGAATCATGATTATTGGAAGATTTTCTGTCGGTAAAGCCAAATGAATCTTGACAGTTCGGTTTGTCTGTCAATTACTAAACCGGCTTGACCTGTGTAGAGCAATAGGTCGTGGAGTGCCGAGTGGTATGCTAAGCTAAGAGTTTTAGACTCGTTAATTCAAGGGGAAATGTTGCTATATAATGCTGAAACTTTATCTACATAATAATTAAAGTAATAAAATTCAAAATCTTCACCCCTTTGACCGAGTAATAAGTCAAAGGTAGTAAAATTATTGGCAGTTGCACTAGCAGATCTCAGAAAACAAACATAACGTGAGCATACGGATGAATACGAGGCTAAGTCGATGTCCACTAACAATCTATGGGATTCATGCAAAAATACAAAAACAGGAAGATTCTTTAAATTTTGTCATTGTATTTACTGTGAAATTCATATTTAACTAGCCTGGCGTAACTTTACCTTTCATCTACTCGACTAGGTTGGGATGAAACTATTTGCCTTAGCCTAAGCTTCCGGTGAAAGGTATAGAAATTAATGCATCAATCAGTAAAATGGTTATTGCTGTGCTGAGTCAACTATTGTCAACATTTATATTACACGCCATCATCATCATAATCCTTCTTGCATGATTCACCTTTTGCAACTATAGGCGTTTTCCAATGCTTTATAAACTTAAATCCAATTATCAAGTGTTTTGACTCTAAATTGACGAGTAATTGTTAACTTAATTTCAACTAAGCTCTATAATGACCGAAGCATAACAAAATGACATGACAGTTACTCAAGCAGATTAATGTGTACTAAGTTTAGTAACGGAAACGCAATTATTTGTAGAATATGACACAAAAGCATATAAAAAGGGTGTTCATTAGCTTTTTCCAGTTGTCATCCTTTCTCACGCTAGTAACACTAACCTGCTACCACGCTATTTCTAGTAATTTGATACGTTATATTTCAATTAATCACCATGATATTCCTAAACCCACCTACAACTATTTGTATCACACTATCTGTTCTAATTCAAGGATTCGGTTTCGTTGCATCGGATCCTTATGGTGGTAAGTACTCAATTAAATTTTATACAACAGTAAAATTGAAATAGCCTCAGTTAAAAAAATGAAGTAAAACATTTTAGGATTACATTCTGTTAAACTGGCACAAAATAATCATTACTACATCAGTACATTTAAGGTTGGTAAAATTCGAAGTAAAACATGAAAACAAAAGAGTTTAAAATAATTCCATATTATGCAAAAACATTATGACCTGGGGTTCCTCTTTATAGGCAAACGCAAGGGAAGCAGATAATTATTGCAGGCTAAGTTCGTACAAGTTATTGGCAATAGAAACAAGTGTAGAGCAACAAATAATCATAACCGAGCTTTCCATTAGGAACGATGTTTTTGGAAGTAAGTTTGAAAGATAAGTATCGACATTTTATCCATTTTTTGCTTGTTACTTTACTGTAAGCATTAATCCTTATTGTCCATTGTCTAGACGTATGGACAAGCGGAAATGATTTAAGCACTGAAGGGAATGCTACCTGGAGCTCTACAGAGAAACGGATAGTTTATGAAAACTTTGCCAAGCCAATTGCTAACAATCGAAGAAGAAACTGCGTGGCTTTAAAGAAATTGGACGGACTATGGTATTTCAGGGATTGTGCTAAAGAATTGTACTTCATTTGTGAGTTTTAAGACACTGCTGTAGGATAAGAGAAGTTAACTTGAAGTGCATGCTAAGACCTCTTTCATTTGACGTGTTAGATAAGGACTCGATAAAAATAAATAAACTATAAAATCATGGAAATATTAGACAACCTTTGCATCTCATTTATAGTAAATAAAATAAGTCAATACTACACATTAAAGCATAATTTATGTATGCTCATGAATCATGATTCATGACTCGTGAATTTGAGGCCATGCAATGCATGTCACAAACTGCAACATTAACTTTGTAATTAACAGTAAAAAGTAACGATCGAACCCTTATCGGCAGAATTAATTCATATGCTCAAATCAGTACATTCACTGAATTGGAATGCAATGCTCTAATTAGATAAACAGTTTTATTAGTGAAAAGATAATTTTGAACTAATCTAGGCTTAGCAACGTTTTTAACTGGCATCAAAAAATTATTTACTTCATCCTTGACTGTCAGAGAGCAAAACATTATGTTGTATTCTTTCTGAGAAAGTTAAAATGGGTCACAAATTCCGGGTCATATTCATAGAAAGATTCGCCGAATCAGAAATAAAAGATATGGATAAGACTGGGTCCTTGCGGCCTCGAGTATAAAAGACTGGTACAAAACGTTGTTTTAAGTATCCAAGCTGAACAACAGTTGCAACTTTACTCCTGAACATTCCCTATCATTTTGAAACAAAAGTATACTACGTGTATTAAAATGCCTTCAATCATTACAACCCCATTTGCCGTTATTTTGGCAGTAGCTTTGACAAGCGTTTTTTCAGGAACTGTACCAGAAACAAACGAACAAGACCCGACTCCTACAATTATTAACAAATTTCCTCCGCCTAGCACTGGTACAAAACATTTTAGTTTAACTGTAGCCAAGTTATTACGGTTCCAAATCTCAGTTTATTTAATCAAAGTCTATGTTAATTCTTAAAACTAAGAAATGTAAAGTCCACAGTTAAAACTTTTTGAACAATATTTACAGGATTGCGTTTATTAGGGACATTTAAGTCCTCCCAGTACCATATGAGTACTTTCGAGGTAAACCGAATTCATTGGGCTTTTGGCCGTATTTGATGCTCTGTTTAAATAATACAATATTTCATTTATTAGGCCAACGCTGCAGAAGCCAACTCATACTGTCTCCAAAGTGCGTACAAACTTCTTTCAATTGAAACCAGTAGTGAACAACTGAATATTCTGCGAGAAATCTCAGCAACAAACATCCCGAAGAATTGTAAGCTAAAATTGAAAAAAAATGAAGCATTGTACAAATTTAGATTTTGACTTTCTCTACAAATTTTTTTTTATTGTTAACCCATAGTTTTCTGGACCAGTGGAAGTGATATGGCGCAAGAGGGTCGATTCATTTGGACTTCGACAGAACGAAAGGTGTTGTACAAAAACTTCAGAAACGCAGCGTCGAATGATGCTACTCGTAATTGTATCGGAGTACACAAAGTTGATGGAAAGTGGCACATTATATCCTGCGCTACGGAGAATTACTTTATTTGCGAAGTAGAGTAAACTTAAAATGTAATTCATGTAAGCATGGTAGACTACAGGAAACATAATCAAATCGCTGTTTTAAAATATTATGAGAAAATTGCAAACTAACTTTGAATAATTTATTTATTAGTAGCCGTTAATTATTAAATATTTAACTTGCAAATGCATTCACTGTGGATTTAAATAAAAAATAATAAGATCATTACTTTCGATTTCTTTAATTTTGCATTTACACAGCACTATTTTGGGACCAAATTGTAAAATTTCCAGTTTAGAGTACCTTTTCTTGTCAATTACCACATTCCTTAATCATCACGACGTATTTATATTGTAAAAATGTTGGTTTAGATATTTCTCAACTAAGCAAAATAAAAAAATATCTCGCAGAAATATAAATATCTAAAGTAAAAATGGTTGATACAGAAAAGAGTAGACTAATGAGTCAAACACTAAAGGACAGAAAAGACAAATCACAAAATGTTGTTATAAAATATCAAAGAAAAATGCAATCAACTTTAGGTTTGTAAAAGCCGAGTCCCACCCCATAATTCAATTACAGTTACATTCTTTGGTTTCTCATTTAACATAAAATGTTCAAAAAGTTATGGACAAACAGAAAAAAATTCAATAAATTGTTGCTCTGAAATTTTGCAGATGCAATGCATGCAACCTTCTCCTCTCAGCAGACCTAGTTAAAGTTAAATCGGCAGGGAAAGACAATTTCAAAGAAGGTTCAATTATGGTCATTTTCACCACAAACTACCTTGAATAGAATATGCAATCGGGTACACGGTGAAGAAGCGATGATGATCTTTTATGCAATGAAATTCAAGCATACGTATAGGTTTGAGTAGTACTTAATTTAAAATGAACAAACCACAAAGTCGAACGAACGACCTTCTCATCTTTTATCAACTCGTAACATTATAAAAATGTATTGAGATTGAGAAGCCATCTTAAGTTTCATCTCTTCTCTAGACCTCAATTATTCCATGTGTGTAAAAAGATGTTTTTTTACGTTAAGATTACCTACTTCTTGACGTATCCAAACCGCTCTCTGATTAAGATGAGCACCTACCTACACCTTCCTTTACTATGGATCCTTGTTGACGTAGCATAAAGAGGCATTATCCTCAGTAAACCTATGAAATTAAATGATGCTCTCTTTTTTTCTTTCTAGGAACAATGTACCACATTCAGTCATCTCACCCTTTCTTTCTTTTGAGGTAAAAAGTGCGAATGAGAAATGCGATTATTCGAGAATTTTAATGGACTTCTTGTCCTTATCTTGCAGTATACCTTGAAAGTTAAAGATCAATGCTTAGGTAAGCGAGTACTATTTCTTTTATGGTGTTTTCACAATTCAATGAACACACAACAGACAAAATACATATTACATCCGTCCAAATGCCGACTTTGGTAATTAATTTAACCGAAGAGCAACATACAAAACCTCTTTGCTTCGTAACAATTGTGCACTGAAGGGGATACCATTTAAATCAGGGATCATACAATACGCTAAGGTAATACTTAATAGATATTGGAATAAGATTCGAGATAAATTCTTGTAAATAAAGCAGAGTCGATTCAACTCTTTGCTATTTTGATTTCGTATTATTTTAGAAAAAGGGCATATCTGAGGATATGGTGGAAAGGAGGATGAATGTGACAACAGGTTAAGTTTAAAATTAATATTTTTATAAGCTAAACAACAATAAACGTGCTGAGTTTATCAGTATCGCCCAGTGGTCATTTCATTAAGAAGACAAAATGATCCAATGCACAGTTAAAAATGTAACTTGTCTAGTTTCAATATCATTGTATTGCTTAACTAAATATCGAGGGGAGATGCTTTGTAGACTATTCACGTTTCTCTTGCAATGAAGCAAATTCTGATTGAAAGTTCCCATGATATGATACAAAATACAGATAGTACGGGAAATACTGCACAGTCACAGTACATTTTGGTTTGTTAGTTTTTACAAAATTATCGAACGGAATGACACAGGACACACATACAGGTTTTCTACAGACCACACACCACCGCATAGAAGTTTTCCGACTAAACGTACGGTTACCCTGTAATGATTACCCTACTTATCAAATCACGGACATTAAAATTATTAAGTTTAAGAATTTCTCAAAAATTATCTAATTTAAATATTCATTTACTACACGACTCCTAACAACAATCTTTTTGATGATACGTTTAACATTTTATCGTTCGTCCGTCCGGCGATTCGTTTGCGGTTGTTTTATTGCAAACATGAAATTAAACCTTTTGTTAGACAGTTGAAGTCGGTCCTCGTGTCTTGTATTCGTAGTGTACAAGCACTTGACGAGATTTATACATTTTTCTGTTGTCATTTAAATTACCATCATATGTATATTATTTTGTATTTACATTTTAAGCATTTCACTGTTTCAATGTCTTCGTAAAATTATACCTACGAGGTCTACATTACATTTGATCACAGACAACTGCTTCGAAAGGAACTGTTGCACATGTTAAGTTAAATTAACCCCAGACGTGGCCGTATTGAATGACGGGTACTTGGTTAAACCTGCCTGCTTGGCTTAGGAAACCGAGGAAAAGTTGTGTTTCCTTCCTCGTCGCAGATTTAGATAGTATAATAGTTCCTCGTCCTCTGATTCTTTAAACCTGTAAACTACGAGAATACGACAAACTGCGCTGATTGTTGACTTTAAATCAGTATAAAGCTTATCCGAACTGAAGTAAGGATAACCGGCGCTTAATCCTTTGAAATTCCCCTTGAATAAAAATGTAATTTCCTTTAATTTTTTTGAAAGAAACGATACACTTAATGATATTTATGTGGCATAATGATCCATCTTATTTCATTATAAATATGATTCATATCCCGTAAATTGAAATGTTGTTAACTATCCATGAAACCGGCCTGCGTTTTATCCGTGTAAGGTTCAAGTTTAAACTTTAATCGTTTAAGTTTGTATGCTATTTTTTCAACACTTTTAAAAATTACAACCTCTTTAGCGTTCAACAGGGGGGGGGATACCCTCAAGATAAACTAGGACTTCTTCACCGGCTTAAAAGATCTTTTTAATCCATGAGGAACATTTTGCGTGAGAAATTGAGTGTTATTTATTTGTCTGGGTGTCATTTCTTTTCGTCTGGCTGTAGAAACATTTTAATCAGTTCCTCGGACAGAGCTTTTGAATTAAGTAACATGTCAAACCTTCTAGAAGAGTTAGTTGTCATTTTTCATTTCTATCAAGAAGACTTTGCTCGCACAGTTTTCTACAATGTTGTGCCGACCAAAGATGCTTCTTCTTTAATGTAGTTCGTCTGATTTTAGCTAGTTGTACAGCTGAACATAAAGATTTGGTTGCTTTCAATTATAAAGTGTCTCGGTTATGGTAGTAATTAGCTTTTAGTTAAATTTTGATTCGCCTGGTTTCTACTGAATGGTTGGGTACATGGTACTAATTAGTGTATTACAACAAGGAACATATGAGCGAACCCGTAGCAGCAATCCTCCATGTGAAAGCCATTGACTGTAAATAGAAACGTGCTATTAACTAGCTAACTTACTATGCATCCGGTAGCTACTTGACTTGCTATGTATGCTTATGCAACGCGCAGTATGATTAATAGAGATGCCATTCTGCTAATTGCATGATCCTACATCAATGCCATTGTGAGAACTTCGATACTTAATCTTAATAACTAGGCTAAATACGATTGGTACCGAATAGTCTCATACTGTCAAAGTTGCAGTCTCCTTGTTTCCTTTAAACAATTATAACACAGCAAAGAGGATTTTACGAAGATTTTGTCTTGAATCCGGATTCGTTAGAAGTAAACCAAAAACAAACTACAAGTCCAAGGCATAAACTATCTTGAAATAATCGGTTCCTTGGTAAAGTTTCCTTTATCCTTCTTCTCTCCCTGTTTACTCAGCAAGAGCTTTTGACAAGTGAAATATTAATCTAAATGAGTAAACCTACACCAATTTAAAAGTAATAATTGGACAGATCCCGGTTGGTAAACTTATGGGATTTTTTTGGATTTGATTTATTCAAACTTGTTAGGGCGATTTGCACAATTATCATTTAAAATAATATAAATGAGTGTATTGCTTACAACTACAGGCAAATAGACAATATAGATACAACTTGCAGAATAAATCCTTCTAAGTCTAGACAAGGCACTAAATAAATTATGCCGGAATCTTTCTGTCCTATTATCTTCCTCCCGTGAGGTGAGATATGAGCTGTATAAAAAATTCTGCTCATCCAGTTACACTTCTAATAGATACATGTAGCGTACTAAAGACGTCTCTCTAGATTGACGACTCGACAATCATCCCTTTTTCAACCCTTGTTAGGACTAGTGAATTATCGACAAGGATTCTGACACGTGAAAAGTCGCACTTCTTTGCGAGTACTACAAAACCACGCTTTTATTTTGTAAATTGGATGAAAGACGTTTAAACATTCAACGGAATTGATGAAGTTTTTTTTACTGATTTACTTACTCTATGTGCATTGTTCTAGTAACCATAAACCTATTCTTTAATAGATCACTTAAACAAACGAACCGGTATCGCACCTAACTCTTGTATGCACTTGTTCTAACATGAACCCAGTAAAACATTTTAGCTCAATTACTGTCAATTACTTTTTTAGGTTTGTACTAACTATTTAAAATTTATGATCCAATTCTAGTCAAAGATTTTGCGTAGGTTTTGAATTCTTGCTGGCGTAAAACATGCTTCTTGGCTTCTTTCATATTTGCTGTAGCTTTATTATTGGAAAAAAATGGAGGATTTCCCTATTTTCGAAACTAGCTTGCGTCTACACCGTAGCTGGGAAGTGGTTAAGATATAAAAGATTATCCCTTAATCCTTTTGAAAAAATGTCTTTTAAATTAGAAGTAATAAACCGTTTTATATATATCGAGTTCAGAAAGTTCTTTGTTGGAGCTAAATCCAACTCATCAAATTCGGCTTCTCATTTCCTTCATAGATTAAAAACTTACAAAAAGATGTCTGCTTTTCTGTCTAGATTTCGTACTGTCGGTCTGAAAATCTACACGAAGAAGTGAAATGTAGTTGGACGTTGTGCGAATGATAAAATATTTAAACCAACAAAGTTTGGCTTTACAACAAAATAAAAGTTATCTAAGCCTTGTTTGAGTGTTTCAATACGTTCTTATCTTATTATTCATCTTGATGAAAACCTCAGCATACTCTTTATCAAAATCCCTATATAAATTGAGACAAGTTGACGAGTATTGTAAAGAACTCGACGTTTGAGCAAGTAAAAAGAAACAATTAAGCTTTTTCATTATTTTCAAGCACCTAGTAAACCTGCTGTTTATCTATTGAACATTTCCCTATGACGGCCCTTTTCATTATTTCTTAAAGAATAAAAACAAAACAAGGTGTATCGTATGTGTCAAAAGTGTATCGGCGATTGAAAAAGTAGGAGGAAAAGAACGGAAAAGCTTTCAAATAATTGTTTAGCAAATTGAAGTTTTTTCTACTTCATCTGTACTTTATTTATTTAGAGGTGGGTGCATTGTTATATTCCAGCCGGCTAAAATGACTCGAATCGATCCATCTTTATGAGAACGATTAGCGAAACCAATTTTCTAACCTTTGCATGTCGCCCTAACTCTTAAGTACATGACTTTTAACAGGGGCATCATCTGAGGAAGAATGGGATGAGACAAGTAAATAGTTAGTCATCTCCTTAAAAGCTCATAATGAGAGGATTTAATTACCTGAAAATTGCTAATTTTTCCGGGTGGAAAAATCCTTCCGATTCTACTTACTCCTTGACGTCTGATTTTAAGTTCCATCTTATTCTTGTAATAGGAAACCGTTTAGGTTTGCCACTTTATACCTTCTTGTAGAATTCTTCGTACAGATAACTGTCTCGTTAGGTCCTTATAATATTTTAACCAGTGGTTCCAATAAAATCTTTTCACAATTTAATCATAGGCTACCTTACTTTTTCCTAGTAACATCTCTCTCAGTTATTTAATTTCAGAGCGTCTTTGCTCCAATTATTTTAAATTTACAGCAACGCTTCACTAAGCTTTGAAGAGTCTCAATACATAATCCATCTAATCTTTGAATCACACAGAATCAGTCACAATTAAACCCTTGATAATGGCTATTGGCCAGTAGCAGGTTGTCACAATGAGACAAAATCCCCTGAAACAATGACAGGTAAACAATAACTAACAAACGCACGATGACGGTGAGACTAAACGGATGAAGTACACTTTTGATGCAATTCTGCTATAATATAATAATGATATCAAGCACTAGTGGTTGGGCTGGTTCGTTCGTGTTAACTCAGATAATTTCTTAGGTGTGATGATTCCTTAATTCCCTTCTAATTAAAAATGTCTTAACACGAAGGATAACTTGAGAATATTATAGTGAAGCCACTTTTAAGTCGGTTGTAGCTACTAGCCTGATGTCCAACTCGAGACTGAATTCTTTATTGGAGGAAACCCAATGTTTCTTAGATGAAAAAGACTGGTTTCAAAGGAAGTTGCTTGCAGCAGTCTCAAGGCTTAAGGTTTCAATCCTTTTCAAGAAGATTGTATTATTATTATTATGATCGTACAACAAGAAATGGCGATGATGGTTAAGTTAGGTAGTTATTGTAAGTAGTACCTTTACTACGACAACTACTACTACGAAATTCACAAGAATCTGATACCGACTTAGGTTAGAATTGCAGCATTAGCTTTTGTATTATACCAGGCTATTTTTTGTGCTCAGGCAAATCTCTCAGCTCACCTTGCAAGGCAGGCAACTCTTTCTTCGTCCAATATGAAACCAATAATACAATACCACTTTACTACCTTACTTTTCTTGTACCGAAATCAAATGCATCTTAATCCTTCTCATGACTTACCTACATCTACAACTATATAAACATCCCCGTTCTCTGCAAGATCGAGCATTATTATTTATAAGCAATGATATTTCTGATAAAGATCCTTGTCATGTGCGAATTACTCTTCGTTCGATCCAAACAAGTACGCATACAAGTACGTATCCAAGTATAAAACCATTTCAATCTCATTAGACGGCCCATTGTTGACTAGTGGGAAAATAAAGATTAGATGGATGGATTAAATATGCAGATGTAAGTAAGCGGTAGCATTTGTAGCTGGCTACTTATGCATGACGTTTGGCTTCTGTATGCTATTGGTTTTATTCTTATACTAATATATTATGATTGTCGCTGAAGAAGTTATTGGTTCTAGTGAACTGCTGACATTTTTGCCTCTTGCGACTTGGTTGATTTGATTGAGAGTTGCTTTCCCCTTTTACATGATGATGACAGCTTGATTTATTTATGACAATTTGATCTACTCTCGACGAGGAGCTCTTTGTAATTATTCACTTGTGGTCTTAATCGTTTCTATTTAATGAGGAAAGGAAATTAGGTTCCGAGAGAAACTCATTGACGAATGATTAAATATTTTGGCAATAGCAGTGGCAGGCAATAGAGTTGTAGTCATGTAATAAGGGAAATCATACTTGAGCTGAAGTGTTAGTGTGATTTTTTATTGCGTTGAGTTTCGTTTAAGTCGTCATCCATAGGCTAGAAGTTAAAAGTTTACTCGCTCGTTGATTATATTTGTTGAGGATTGGATTGAACATTAACAGAACTTTCTCTTAATCTTAATAATCGGAATGTGGAAGTCAAAATAAAAACAATTTTGACTCCCAATGACGCTGATTATTGTAGGGGTTGGTTTGTAAACATATATAATTAGCTTTTTATAATTATTTTTCAGAGCAGTAAATCCCAAATGCCACCTTTAAGTGAATTTGTTGGTGTAAAAAATCAATTAAATAAGTCAGAATTGATATTTTTTGCATTAAAAAACTTATTAACTGTCAAAGATACAGGTGTCAAATTTAATATTATGCCATGAATTATGCCTCTACATTTCGTTATTTGTGTTCAAAAACTTACTTCTACAAAAACAATATCTTCGTTCTACAACTGAACCCTCTACTATGAACACATATGTCTATAAAATTATAAAACTTGCTTGCTGATGCTGATTTAATAAAATAATTTTTATAATTCCAATAATCACAAGGACATTCCTCAAACTCCACCCACTAAGAAAATGCCAACTTTAGTTTCGATTAATACAAAATAAATAGCAAGGAACAGCTTACGGGCAGATGCTACTTTACTTTCTAACTTTAAAACTTCCAAGTCCTGACCCTCTTTCTAAATAAAACCACCCTATCATCCTTACTTCTATCACTTACCAGTACAACCTAAGCATCTCTTTATCATCTTTCCCATCCCGGCCGAAGTACTGAAAATCAAATCAACTGCACCTATAAGTAGTAAAAAATAATTTGGCTAGAAGTAATCTTCTGCAGTAGATAAGATAAGCTCTGTGTAAATTATAATCATCCCTACACGTAACAAACTAGCACTAAATTCCTTAACAAACCGACAAAATTAAGTAGTGGTAGTGGATGATGTTGATACTAGTTGTGGTGGTTTAGTTTGTCGGTTGGTTAGGAAGGATGATGAATCTAGTGAAAAATTATGACAAAGAATCCTCCTCATCATCTTCTCTTGTTATTACACGCAGATGAAAGCCCAACGTAGCGTAATAGAGCAAAGGATTAGAGAAAGATGCGAGTTGAAGGCCGTTAGTTAGTTACTTGTACTCGTTGTTACTTTACACTTTATTCTATAACTAGCTAACTACAGAGAAACAAGTAAAGACTACTTGCTTTCATTATGCTTACTTGTGTTGCAAAAAAATTGAAAAAGTTGGCCAGTAGAACATTTATTTTTTACACAAAATTTAATACTGTAAAGTAGTGGCAAGGCAAAGCAGCATTCCTTACTTATTATTTGGCTTGGCCGTGGATTTGAAAATGTATGATCCTTGCCACTACAACTATAGAAGATGAATGGTAATTGCAAATCGATTTAGAGTTAAACTGAGGAAACCTAAAAATTAATTGGAGGGTTAGGTGTGAAGAAGATCTTGGAAAGGATTTCTATTTTAGTTATGTACAGTTTGTGATTGTGGTGACATTTTGGAATGATTACTCTCGTGATAAGAATCATATTTAAATTTATGTCCCAGGTTCTTAGATACATGCAGGTAATCCATAATTTGCTTGAGTTAATAAAATAAAATAATAAAATTTCAAACAATCTCTAACTATACTTACTTTTCAACTAGACGAATAAAGAATGTAAGAATTTGTTCTTCTCTGAGTTAGTAGAACAAACTAAATGCTGTTTTACTCTGCAGTGAGAGTCTACTGCTTGGTTTGATACAAGTTGTAATCAGGGAATAAAGTAGCAGGTTGCTGCACTGCAGTAGTAAAGATAAAATGTAATTTAGAGATTATTGATTGCAAAGGAGGATCTTCTTTTGTATTTTCGCGATCCTCTAGAGAGATAAAATGATGAATGATGAACTTAGTTATTTCAACACGAATTGTCTCAAAATAAAATGGAACAATCATATCAAAAATAGAAAATATTCCATAGGGCAACTCCACTTCGCAAGTATTAAGAGATGGTATATTCTAAACATGCTGAATAGGTAGGCTAAACCAGATTTCTTAACTACTGATCTAGGTTAAGGAAAGCTAATATTAGTATGATAAAAGCCAGAAAGATATTTAAAATACAAAACTAAAGGCTTTTGTTCCTAAATTACCATGTAATGTATGGTACCATTACCAGGTATGTATCTTTTAAATATTGTTTTTGACTTTGCCTATGGAACAACCTTTCGATCCCGATCGTGCTGAACTGAAACAGCACATCAAACATTTGAAATAAAATAATTAAATTACCGGAAAGGACCCGTAATGTCTTTGCATCTAACCTCACCCGATGACCGTGGCAGATAACCTTAGGAAAATAGCAACATCCCATGGAAAAGCAAACGTGTAATAATTGTTTATCATAACTATGTAAAATAAGCAGTTGAAGGAAGCATTCCTTTTTCGCATATGAGATAGAGATAACCATTCTTTCCGTTTCTTTGTACACATCCGTGTCCATCTTTGCCTACAGAATGCTTACCATGAGAAATTGACAGGAACTTTAATGAGTAACAGCAATAGCTGAAGTTGGGAAGGATAGTGTCATGAAATATAATGCAACTTTGGAATTTTCTAAGACAGGAAGCAGAATAAGTATTTACATAGCTGGTTTTCATATGCTGGTAACATTTACCAACTTATTTCTCGATATTATTTTGAAAATACAGAAGGACATTTTATTCTGTGGTAAGTAAAGTGAATGTTTTATTTACTTTCGCCAATTTATGTAAGTTTTCTGAGTTCATTTAAAGGCCCACCTTTTAAAAACTACTTCCAGAGGTAAGCGTTATTTCTTTTAATTGTTTTGCAACAAATGCTTTAACTTTGAATTAATAGCAGATTAAGACTGAATAGATAAATTGCAAAATTAAATTATGTTGTAACTTATTTCTGCTACTTTATTTACAAACTTTTATTATAGATCTATAATCTCAATAATTCAATATAAGAATGCAAAAACGATATGAGCTTATCCCTTCTCGGTGCATGTTTATTGGCAGCATTTGGTCCAACTTGTTTCTAGAAGCGATCAGTAATAGTTTCTCAAACAAAAATTCGTAAGTAATAATAAAAGTTTCTTCAAGTTAATTTATTTTCTCAGATTTTAAAAGGAATGTTGAATCCCATTAAGGTATTTATAGGCAGAATGAAACCTTTAAAAGCAGCATACGAACCAACATAAATCTGCCTCGCCGATGCCGACCACTGTTGCCTCAATTGACAGACACTTGGCTCAAATGTTCATTGGTACTGATCAGATCACGCTTAAGAAATTTACCTAAACTCAAGTCCGTCCGTGCTAAGCCTAGTCAAAATTAAGCACGCTTGTCAATCAATCCTGCGGCAAAATGTTTTTTTTGCATTTCCCATTTACCAAAGATGCTTAACCCATTCAGCCTCTCATCTCTTTATTTGCGATGCCCTTGACCATGTTTACTTTGACATTGTTATTAGTGGCACCCAGCCAGCCAACTAACAAATACAATAAAGTCATTATTAGCACTACTACTACTACCATTATTACTTCCCATTAAGTAGTTTGGTTGCAATAATCTGCATGGCTATTTATTACTCGGCCTAATTCCTCACTTTTTCATTCTGCCTACCTGCTTCAAATTAATCCGTTTTTTTCTTCCCCACAATTCATAACAATGGCTTTTTAACTGAATCCAACAGCTATCCACAACAAAACCACGCATATTTCGACAATTTGAATAAGAAGTATGCATTTTATTAACTTGGTAATTTATTAAGTAAAGTAAGGCAATACTTAAGCTGGACTTCATTCACGAGGATCGTTTATTGGGATATTATCAAACTTGTATTATAATAAATGTGCTATAGTCTGTTATAATGGGGTCCCACTCTTATTGTAGAAGCTGTAAATGCAATAATAATATCAGTACAGTTTGCGGCTACTCGTTTCGGCAAATTATTCCAATTATTTGATAATAACTTTATTTTTCCCATGTTCAGAATAAGTAGAGAAACACTAGTACTACCAAAAAGACAACTAGTAAATACCTATCTTTACTGCTAACAACTGGCTAAGCATGAGCATACGCTTTTTCACGTTTTATGAGGTTGGTTTAGATGATGATGGTGGTGTAATTCTTTTCCCCGTGTGTTATTATTATTTAATGCAAGAAAATTATTCCCATTTCCACCTGACGTGAGATTGGGAAAAACCTAGGTAGGTTTATAGGTTAGAATTATACATTTCTTGCAAAAGTTAAGGTGATATGTGAGGCAGTTATGTGACAAGCCACATAGGGTAAACTACTAGGGAAGTTTACTTTCATGTGTAGTGGCGACCGTAGTGGCGACCGTCCGTCAATTCTATTGTTTAAATCTTTCTAGTTAATACCAATCAGCAGCAATTAAATGGTTTTTTAGTGCAGAATAGTTTAAAAAAGGTTGCGGAGTTTCTATACATGCATGTATTTTCAATAAGTTTCGTTTTTACCGTTAAAAACTAAATCAACTTTGCAGAAAAATTCTACGTCTTTATTTTTTTATTTTCTTTTAGCTACTAAAATGTGTATGCTACCGAAATGAATTCCCCTTAAATCCTAATTTCTCCGTAGTAGTAATAAATTACAACAATAAATTATCTGCATACATTGGCCTATTGTTCTTCCTGCATTGTAAACGGTTGTAGCAAAAGTAATTTGTTCTTGAAGCCAGATACATAGCAGTTCAAATACCAAAATTAAACTGAAAAGGAAGATTATATTATGGCAAATACTTGGAACTCTTGACGAAAACCTATTTTCTATAACAAAGCATTGTTATTTTTGTTGTGCATCAACACTACCCTAACCCTACCATACTCCATACTCCAAAGAACCGACCCAAATTAATCATTGCTCTCTTTTCTGTTAAGATTTGAGAAAGGGCTTGTAAAAAAATAAAAGTTTTTAAATAAAAATATTTTCTAGGTCGATCATACAACAACACCTAAAAACGAAATGATGATTAAAGCATGCGATTTACTTTATACAGTTTATGTTTGGGATAGGCTAAAACGGCTGTTTGTCTTAGCCTTTATAGCTGTGGTTCGTTTCAATAAGGATAACGAAGGAAAGTAAGGCTAAAATTGTTGAAAGGAGCCCTAATTTAAGCTGTTTGTTTTAAGATTTAGCATACTTTTCAATGGGGGGGAAAGCCATCACAATATGATATAAAGAAAGACGTTAATCCCCAGTCATCTATAAGTACTACCACCTTGTACAATGCAGAACACATTAATCATAAATCTGACAAATTTGTCAACTACATCGCGGTTGTGATGTGATGTGAGTGCTTACAGCAATTTAAAATGACAACAATAGCAAAAAGATTTTCATCAACTAGACGTTTGCTCTATTGAAAAACTTAGTTTCACAAAGAGTAAGCATGAATTGACTTAATGTTAACAGCAATAAAACTTCAATTCCGTATTAAAATTCGTAAAAATATACATGACTTTAGGACTGAAACCTCCGAGTGCAGCTGGCAGAGCCCATTCTAGGGTTCTATAACGCAATATTTGTAGCCGTGTCTTTTTTAACATAATTATATGGTTTACTTACGTATTCGTTTTTCAACGTTTTCGTGGAAAAGTAGAAAAACATACTTTAGGCCATTTAATGCCACTTTGGGTGTTTTCAACACTCACGGGTCCATAATTCGACCGATCGGTATCAATTTTCGCACTGCAGCTAGTTAGCGCAGTTGCAATATCGGCTGAATACGTTCTTAGATCTTGCACGGCACGGACGAACACGGTAATCTGCATAGCGCTAGAAAGGGCTAAAAAGCATGTCTTTAATGAACAACCTTTCGATGTAAACCAGCGTTGTTTGCCTTCGTTGATTCCTTGGACAATAAAGTAGTATTTTTGTATACTATTTCCTTTAGTAACTACTTAATATTATATGCCAATTAAAAAGTGGAACCGACGACTGGTTTGAATACTAATTGCTTAAGAAGCTTACAGACGTACCTTTGTCAAGATAACGTTTTTGGTTACATGCAGTATTATTAATTTAAATTCTCTCCTTCATGTTCTGTAATTTAAAATTTGTAACAACTCCCATACCATTGTATTGTAACTACTTAAAGTGCGGACACTTTAGTGTTGATGATTTCTGTAAATTGGATAAAATGTTTTAAAACGAAATCATTAGTGTTTTAAGTTCAGAAAGCATCTTTTTTAAATAATTCAGTGGTTATCGTGTCCTATCATCCACTTGATTTGGTAATTAACGATGCATGTCCGTAATTTTTTACGTAGCCAGTATTATAGCATCGCCCAAGTACTAGACTAGACAAGTACACCTGTGATGACTAGTAAGCATAAAGTACAGTCATCGTACAGTAGACTGCAGTGACAGTAGTGTTGAAATTAACTGTCTCTTTTTGAGGATGAAAATGTCAAAGTCAAAAAGAGTAAGGGGATAATTAGTCTTCTTGTTTAAAAGACAGATAAAATTAAGTTTCAATGATATTGTATCTGACTTCGGTAGTTGGTATCAATATCGCTGTAAATGGGTGCGACCTGTTTAAAGTCACGGTTTTAATTCTTCAATACCTTTTTTACCTAAGAATTAGGATTGTTATATATATTTTGCTAAAAAAATTACAAAAACTGGCACGGATCTGATATTCTGTTTAATCCTGTGTCGATTCATTTCAAAAGTAATACAGAGTTAAGTGTAAGGCGTCTTTTATAATAAGTTTATATAAAGCATAGCTTATTGTAACTTTTTTTCTCCTCCCTACATTTTAAAAATTGGGTTTAAGTTCTTAAAAACCTGACCTTTTTAGCCCATTCTAGGGATATAGGGATTGCCGTGTCCGTCCGTCCCTCCGTCTGTCCGATAGCACGATAACTATCAAACGAATAGTGCAACCAACACCAAATTTTTTACACACTGTTGTTGCATATATAGTGTGTCCAGCGACGGACGCAAGGCTTTTGATTTGTCATATCTCAGCCAATTCTTACTCGATTTTTACGATG
>JAQFZX010002323.1:0-19984 GCA_034682405.1 Hydroisotoma schaefferi | reverse complement strand
GCGTTGTATAATCGCTTTGAATCCGCTTTCTGAAGCGTCGAACCGCAACGTTGTTTAAGCGCTTTGAATGCACTTTTTGAAGCGTCGAACCTCAGCGTTGTATAATCGCTTTGAATGCACTTTCTGAAGCGTTCAACCGCAGCGTTTTTTAAAGCACTTTGAATGCACTTTCTGAAGCGTCGGATCCTATTTATAATGTAATTACTACATTACAGAATTTTAAAATGGAATTATGCAGGATAAACTACTAATAAACATTATTCATGTTCTAATATAATTATGATAAATTAAAATAGTATGAAATGAAGCTTCATTCGTATGCATGTTTATAATGGGAAAAAATCAGTAGTATTTATCATTTCAGGTTTATTTTCTTTCACAGCAATAAACTTGAGTTAATCCAATCAATTATTTGATGACAATAAAAAGGTAAGTTTAAGTAACTGCGTTGACAATCCGTGCAGTTATTGCAACACGGTTATTCGATTCAAATACTACTGAATATAATAACCTAACAATTAAATACAATTAGCATAAAAAACCTAGCAAACCCGAAAGGATTGACCGGTCCCTTTAGATAAATAAAATGAAAATGTCAAGTTTTCTACGAGTCTAAAAAAGTAAGACTTAACGTTATTTATGGAATGATTGAGAAAATCCAAAATCAATGCGGAAATCGGTGCGCTGTTGAATGTAGTTTCAGAAACCCAACCCAACGCACACAACCATTTTACAAAACTATTAAAATACTTGCTACTCTTACTGGCGACGCAAAATATTATATGTAAGAATATTATAGTGGCCAGTGCATCGAATTTTTTAACTAAAGTTGACTTGGTGCATTTCTTACTTATTACAAACAAACGACGAGGTTAAAATATGGTTTACAACAGCGAATCTGTGCTAAAAATTCTATACGATACAGACATACGGTTGTGTAGTTGTTTGTGTGACTTGACTAACGCAGCTTTGTTCAACGACACCAGATGATACATACAAACAGGCTGCCGAATTTTTCTTTCTTCTTCCTGGCAGTTATCAATACTGCTAATTTTATCTGCTAGCCCGTTGCATAAAAGTTAATTCTGTGATTATGGCTAATTTAAGTACTATATTAAAATACAATCGACTATCAACATCACTATTTTCAGTAAAAATATTCAGTCTAAGGATGTTCTAAAACAACCCAAATGTTTAGAACTATTAGTTTTCTTTACGAAACAAGTACAAAACGATGTTATTACAAAAATTTACAGCTTTTCAGTTTTACGTATTAGAAATAAATACAGAATCACAGTTTGTAGTAATCTATAAATTGTGCTAAAGGTTACTCTGTTTCACAGTACAGTGCTATGCTATTAGTTTCTGAGTTAGGTACACAACAGCTTTCTAAAGACAGGTTACATTCAGTATCTTAACTCGAGGTTACGACGCTCGCTTTGGGTTATTGTTGTTATTTTTGCTATCTGTCAGGGCGTCGAGCAAGGTGTCCTTAACTCTCCATATCCCGATCATAAAATCACTAAAATAAATCAAAACAAAAAATAAGGAAGCAAAACTCACAAAAAAATAAGGAAAAAATAAAATAAAAGCCAACTGCTACACTACTGAGTTTCCGATGAGAGGACTCATCAGCTCATCAGCACTAATCTTAAAATTAGCAACCACTACTACCAACACCAACAAAAAGCATCAAAAAATAAACCAGAGTTAAGACTAACTAAAAATATGAAAAAATGCAGTTTAATATGGAAGTTCAAATCCAATGGATCGTGTCATTAAATCTTCATTGCTTCTGTATCTAATTTTATTTGACTTTCTAGTTGCAGACAGCCGAGGACTTAATGGGTATCTATACCCTTCGTTCACCACTCTGAACTTTGCTGCACTTTCAAGTGCCACCTCATCCAGTTTCCAAAAGCTAGCATGAAATTTAATTTTGAATATTATTAGGCCAAGCACATTATATTTCCAATCTTACATCCAAAACCCAAATATATTTAAACCGACCCAAAGAAGGAAACGATGTTAATTCAGTTTTACTTACCTAATAGTTCCGTTATTTGCCGTACTATTATTACTGTTGGACGCACATCCTCCGGCAGTAAAGATCAGGGTTTTGTTGACACAAAGACTTTCAACACAATAATTTGAAGTGACACCGATTGCATTACCGACATCAATTTTGCTAATTTCTCTCAAATCAGTGTCCCAAATCTTCACGAATCCATCTCTACCTGAACTAATAACGTGATCTGACTGATGTTCGTAAGGTAGTCGGGATAAGTTTGTGATCCAACTGGAGTGAGCGTTAGTTGTTGTGCAGGTCATCTCTGCTTTTTCTAAATCCCATTTCTTGATGGCATAATCACGAGATCCAGAATACAGGTCTGTATTTTTAATCAATAAAGCTTCGATTCCATCATAATGGGGAGGAGTAAGACTCTTAACTGGTTGCACTGTTTCAATTGGCTTATCTGGATCGATTTTGTACAGCTAAAACCATGAAAGTAGCATATAAATTTCCAAAAATAATGCTGTAATAGAAGCAGAAATGGGAAGTTTAAATACCTTAACATAATGATCTTTAGATCCTGACACTAGCACATCACTCATTCCATTTTGAAACTTCACATCCTGTGCGGTGGCGAGGCACATTATATTGGAAGAATGTTTCCCAGCTAATATTCCTAATGGAGTCTAGAATCAAACCCTCCACCAGTTAATACTATAAAGCAATAATGCAACAATAATTTCAGAATATTTGCTTTTTGTACTTGGAGTTTCCGAACATCCCACGCTCGAATTCGATTGTCGAAGGTCGTAAGTAAGAAATTTCGAAGTAAAGCTATGGACTGGATTGTCGTCTCTCCTGGCTGCAGTAATCGCCCTTCAAAAGAAGTTTGCGATTTATCCATAGCACAACCACTAGACCTGTGTAAAATATAAATTAACCTCACTATATAATGAATCAATTGTAGCATTATTCCATCATTGATCTCTATTATTGTATCGTACGTCAATGTCTTAACACAAAGATGGCTTCGGGTGTCCCATAATTTAATAATTGACCCGGAGACTGTGAACAGCATTTGAGTATCCTCCATAAAAGATACACACTGAACATTGCTTGGATGACCAGAGTAACAGTTTAATTCCTCACCCGTTACAAGGTCAAACTCTTTGGCTGTGCTATCTGTAAATCAGTTTGAAGGAATTTGTCAAAAAAACTGGCAACTGGCAAAAACGAAGCTTTCATTCAATTGACATCGTACCTTTAGAACCAGTAAAAAGTTTTGTATCTGAAGCGAACATTGAAACTACTGGCTTTGAGTGGCCGTCTGATGCGTGACTAAGAAACAGGACCTGTAATAAGAGTCGTCAATGATCATTTCATTTTATAGTTAAAGTAAGGTAATTGAATGGAGAGACCTAATTTGGAAACTCGCCTTATCTTTGATTGAAGGATGCTGTTGATAGACTGCACGCATGTACCCTTTTCCTCCAATGTTAGTATTTTCAGGCATTATATTACAATCGGTTACATTATTAGTGATTTTAGGAAGGCTCGCCGAAGACGGAGGCGATACCCTATTCCTATCAATTAAAAAGTGTAAGCAAGATATTTAATATATTCATATTAAGTGAAATTGAGCTTTGCAGGCAATGCTAGTACAAGCAGAAGCAAGTATGTAAACTTTGTAAACAACTGAAAATGCTTTATTATTAAGTATTAAAATATGGCTTATATTTAGTTTAGTGGTATTACACAGTGAAGGTTGCGTTAAGGGAGCCTCCATTACTGAGGTTAGGTTCAGAAATTAGTTTTTCAGGAGCTTCATATTTCCGATCCAATAAGTTGTATGTATCCTGCCTGGCCAATTGAGGCCTAAAATAATTAAAACAAGAAAAAATGTAACAAAAACACTGCCTGAAAAATCCAGGACTATAATAAAAACTTGTACAATCACGTAATCGATTGGATACCTCCTTTTAGTGCTTGGATTCATTCTTAGTGACTGCGTCTGTCGGGATCCCCTTAGAAAACTATTCACTCCCGAAGGTAAAACATCGTTAGGGTTTAGAAATTCGTTTCTAGAAACGTTTTCCAAGCTGCCCAATAGCTCCTGAGTGGTGGAGGTCAGCCTTCTAGCTTTTCGCATTCTGGTAGCAGGAGTATCAGGAGTTTGTGGTGCTTCCATTGGGAATACTTCTTCATCGTTTCCGAACGCATTCTTCTGGCGAGTGTACATATGCTGAAGCATGGACCGCAGGGCTGCAACTTCTTGCACCAACTGTAAATATAAAATGAGCCATATGAAAACTACTAAATTCCATGCGATAGCTTTGAAACTTCAGGGAAATATTAAGTTACCAATTTACCTGATGGTTCTTATCATCGGCGTCATCTAGTTTTCTTTCGTAGTGTTTTATTTCTGTCATTTGGTTTACATTTAATTCGACGGTTTTCTTCAAAACATACTGGACTTCAGCATCATCCATTTGCAGGAAGTCAAATTCTTTGAACCCGGAGGAGATTTCCGCAATTTGATTTTGTAAATCAACAACTTTATCATTGATGAAAGCCAAATTAGACTTAAGGTTTTCAATATCTTCGGTTATAATTTCATCTTTATCTCGCATTTCCTCAAATTCTTTCAGGGTAGACCGTACATGGGTCCTTTCTTCAATCAAATTTAACATTTCCCTTTCAAGCGTGGATACAGTTGTTTTGATACTAACAGCATTTCTTATTTCATGTTGAACGGTACTCCATCGTGTTTTGGCCTTTATTGGAGATCCAGCAGGTCTAATAGCTTTTCCTTGTGCCTTCTTGCTCATATGCATCTTGTTAATCCGTTTTAAATTACTAACTTCCTCTAATTTGCGCTTCAAGACCTGCTCTTTCATAATCTTTTCGTTTTCCAGAGTTTTTAATTTAATATCCTTCATCCTTTGATCTTTCTTTAAAGAGTTGATTTCTTTAACACGACGAACCTCCAGTTCCCGGAACTTTGCACTTTCTATTTTTGATTGATTCTGTAGTTTAACTTTAGTTTGCTTCAAACTTTCGACTTCTGTTTTCAGCTGGTCGATTTGCCTCTGGTACTTGCTATGGTTTTTTACAGTCAGTATGTGTTCTTTTTGTATTTGCTGCCATTTTTTCTGCTCCTTTTGCATTTCTGCAATCTTTTTCTCGTAATCTGCATTAACTCGTGAAGACTGTTTACCATTCTTAAGACTAGATAAGACCTTATCCCGCTCATCTTGAGTCGCTTTAATTTTGTTACTGAGACATTCCAGCTTTTCTTCATATTGTTGCTTCATGTTTTCAACTCTTCTATTGCTCTGTTCCAGTTGTTCAATAAGAAGTTCTTTAATACTAATCTCCGATGTAATATGGGCAATAGCTTCAAATTTTTCCTGTTCACTGTCGCTGTCGGAATCTGAAGAATCGTCATCTTCTATGCCCTCAGTCTTATTTTTATTCAATTGTTCTAGTTTCCGTCGATCACTATTAAGCTCCGCTTTTGCATCAGTTAAGAGCTCGAGATTTGCTGAGGCTTCTAGAAAATGTTGTCGAGGGCTAGATAAAGTACTGTTCAATTTCCGCTGCTTAGATCTAAGCTTTTCACATTCTTGCTCAGATTCGTACAGCTTCGTACGCAAGTCTTCTATTTCTAGAAGATACTTTTGAATCATCTTTGTGAGGTCACAATCAGAACCAGATAGGGCCATAGAGGTGAGCTCTTTTTGAGTTTCAAAATTGGCTACTGTTGACGTTAACTTGTCGATAGACTCCTGTTTAGACTTCAAGCGAGATTTTAAAGTGTCAATTTCGGATATTAATAATATATTCTCTTGATGGGTGTCCGTGTAATCATCATTATCTGTAGCTTTTCTCTTCCCCTGCGAAAACAAGCCTTTGTGTTAAAGATTTTTTTAAGTATTATGTTTAATTATCCTTCAAGTGAAATTTTCAGTTACCTGTTTAAATTCCAATAGTTCTGAACGAAGAAGTTCAATCTCCCCTCGTAGACTTGCAATGGTTCTAGAGCTTTTATCTTGGTTAATGGTGATTTTATTCTGTATATTACGAGCTCTGTTCGCATAGTGCAGGGTGCTTAAAGTTTCCATGAAATCTTTGTCTGATGGACTGACACAAGCTATCATCACGGTCCTTGAGTTACCGCCCAGAGAATCTTGTAGAAGTCTGGTTAACTTGCTATCTCGATAAGGAACATGGCTAACTTTTCTACTTTTATCCCCTAATGCACTGATAACGTTTCCTAAAGCAAGCAATCCAGAGTTAATTGCTATCCCTTCTTTTGCACGGTCCCCAGTTGCTAAAGTTCTTTTAAGACGCTCAGAACCAGCCAGATCCACAAAATGGAACTTAGCGTTTAGAGTTTCCAGCTCCGCTTCCTATTAAAAAGTTTACACGAAAAGCAATTTTAACCTGCTTAAAAAGAAGGTCGTGATATATTATGAAATGAGTACTGCTTCAACAAATCCTTACCCCTGTATCATTTGACACCCTCGTTTGAATGATGTGCAGCGTAAAAATAGCATGACTTCTAGAACTAGTATCGTTCATATTGGTACTCTTAGTTGTACGGGATAAGGCTCCGTCCCGCAGAAGCTTTAAGGTTTCATGTGAGTTAGCCACAGGAACGCTTTGTATCCCCACAATAAAAATTTGTCCATTGGCATCCTCATGTATCCTTAAACTGCCTGCGGATCCAGGTCTTGCACCAGCGGACGAAGGTCGCCCATTAGACTGACCCAATAAATCTATCAACTCGTCATTGTAAAGTTCTACAAAGTCAACCTGCACCTTGAAATCTGCTCTCAAATCGGGACACTCCTTCCGAATTTTCTCCATTTGAGTGAAAAGATAAAGAACTGCTCTTGGAATGATCCCTTGAGTTTCAGGGTTAGGACTGCTCTCAAATCCAGTTCCCATTGTGAACGTTTTACCGGATCCAGTCTGATGAAAAAAAATTGGAAAAATTAAAATTATATACCAAATTCACTTCCTGATTGAAATGTAAAGTTACTAACCTGCCCATAGGCAAGAATGGTGGCATTGTATCCACGAAGGCACCCATCAAGTAAGCTCTTAACAATGTCGTCAAAAATGACGTTCTGGGTAGACGCTTGATCATAGACATGGTCGTACGTAAATGCATTGTTTCCAATCCATATTTGAGGATGGTCATCGGCAACTGCGATGCATGGTTTATACCCCTCTATTTGCTCTCTAGGAAGGCTAGGTCGTATCCTGAAAATATATCATTTTAAAATTAGAATCTAAAACTTTTATTTACAGCATTACGGTTTTAAACTTTTAAAGCCCTTAAACCTTAACAAGTAAGGCACATACGTCAATAATAATAGGCTTCTATATATATTATATTATTCAAGTGGAATTACACACTTAACAGACATACATTTACGAATGAGTAAAGCTTGAACCTAGCTACATTTACGATGACATTTGACATTTCAACAGTCAAGCCTTAAAAAGTAAAGCAAATAAACCTTCAGTAAGCTTTAAGGTCACCAAATGGTATTACTATTATTATTTACTTTAATACTGCAGCGTGCGTGACCTTGATGTGTCTGGGCAAAGCATGTATGTCGCACAATTAAAAACCAGTAAATATCCCACAACACTGATCACTTTTAACCAACAAGTACAGACAGTACAGCATTAGAGACCTAATAGCTTTAAGTAAGTGGGAATACATACCGGCCCAAAATCCCATCCCACACAACTTTTTGACTTATTTCTTCAAGCAACTGGCTTCATTACTGCCAATACTATTATAAATAATGTCATAAACTAGATACTAATCTTATCATTGAATCGGTCGGAATATTCTACAACAAACTATCCCTTTACTTTTGCTTATGATTATATAATCGCTCCACAAACAACTACCAAATTATGACAATGACAATAACATTGACAATATTATTAAATAAATTCACCACCGCTCCAAATTGGGAGCCGAAGGTCCAAAAACGCAGCGTCGCTCTCGCTAATGACACAAAACTGTGTAAAGCAAAACCAACCAGGAAATAAACAATGAAAACATGACATATAAACCGGAAATTTACCTCAATGCAACTCGAACGGATGAATTATCATCCCCCGAATTCGAAACACTTTCGCAATCCATTTTACTTCACCAAAATTCCATCCACAAATCACACATGGCGTCCACAAATCACTTCAAATCATTCTTCTCAATTAATACAAATACAGAAATAGTCACTTGTAAATTTCGAAAACACTTAATTTTTTTCACAATCGCCAATCAAAAAATTCAATTCTCATCAAATCCACGAAAATTTTGAGAAAACAGAACAAATACAAAAAATTCCGGATCCAAAACCAAATCGTTTTACAAAAATAAAACTTCATCCACCAAAAAAACTGCCAATAATTTTCCCTCGAGTTCGAGTTTTATACATTTTTTTTTCCTGTCAAAAGTAAAAACCGACTAAAATGAACGGAATGAACAGTTAATTCCGTTCATTATGAACTTGAAAAGTACAACAAAATAAATACTGCAAAAGTAAAAAAAACACAAAACTGTTTCTTTTTTCTATAAAATATGGTAAAATGTAGATAAGTTGAGACTACAAGGAGGGAAGTAGCAGTAGCACTAGCACTAGCACTGGCCACTTTACTTCACTTTACGCGAGGAATACTGAGAAATAAATCGTATAAAACTCAGGTAGATTTTTAGTTAGACTGTTTGCTATTTTTGTAATGACATGACGGGAAGGTTGGTTTTGATGGTAAAGTTAGGCCTAAAGTGAAGAATATGAATGATCATCAAGAAGAACGAAACAAGGAACCGTTAAACTTTATCTTGTAGTAGGTGCATTTTGTTTGAACTCGATCGCGATCCTATGCTTGCTGGCTACACTCATTCACCAAATCTCTGTATGAGTTTCAGTATTTTAGGGACTTTCTGCTACTTTTTCTATGGCTTTGAATGGATGCTATGAACGGCTAGGTATATAATATTGACACATATTTAGATGGTTTAATGGGTAAATTTTGGTTAAAAAGTGTATCGTTAAAATATGCCATTATAAATATGGGGATTTTTATTTAATAAAGGTTTGGAGCTGTTTTGCTGAGAGCTTGGTTGATATTCGTTTAATGCAGATGAGTATGGTGAATGGTGCAACTTGCAATGCTACTTTACGTATTTTAACTAAAGTTATCGTCAATTCGAGGTTTAACTTTAGTTACTTTTGTGCATAAAGTAAAGTAAAGTAATGTAATGGGTGAGTGTATTTTTGTGAGGATGAACATGAACATATGCACGCGGTTTAGAATTTAGTTTTGTATGGATCTGTCTGTAGCATTTGTATTTTGTTTTAATTCCCCTGGGGTATTATTGGTTTAAAGGATGAATGAATAATGCATTTAAAGTAGAGTAAGGTTGGGTTAAAATGGGGAAAAGGTAGGAGAGGTAAGTGTACCGGGGGAGGAACTGTACTGTCGAGGGGATTAAAACCGGAAATACGGTAAGTAGTTTTTGTGGTAATGGGTAGATAGCTTAGCTTCTAGTATACCTTTAAACTTGTATAACTTCGAGAGTATCTTTCCTAATCGCTTCATTACCTTTGTAATTTAATAGGATACTGTTACTTTATTCTGCTAACTGATTCAGAAGAAAAGATGCAGTTATTTAGCTTTTTCATGAGAAAGGTATGTTGCAATGCTATGTAACTAATATAGCTGACCATACGTACGACCAATAAATCCTAATAACTAATGGCAAAAAGAAGAGAACTTAGCCTTCGACTACTTCTTATTTGATGATATTAGATTTATCTAGCCTGTTAAGAGCATGTACTATTTATTACCAAAAGAAAGCACGACTCATGCAATTACAATTATAATTATAATTATAATTAAAAATGGTTAAGATTTATTTTATTGAAGTTCACATCCCCTGTAAACCCTCAAAATTATCTGTGCAGTTAATGATCGACCTTGCAATATATCATAGCAGCATCACCTAGTCATAATCTTGAGTTCTAGGATTAAAGCTGTGAGGCTAATTTTGAGTCGAATTTATGTGAAAAGCCATAAGCAAATTGTAATTGGTTTATGCTTGTACTCTTGTACCTTTTGCGCTAGTAACGTTTGATGATGCATGCCTTTCTAAAGTCTTAATTAGACTGTAGGTTAGGTAGATGCTGCAGTAGTAATTAAGTACTAACCAAGTACTACTGCACTGATTAGGTAAAGTTGTTGCAATTTATGGGACACGCGATCGAGAAACGGGAACTCGAGATATTTATATAGAAAGAGAAGCTTCGATAAACCTAAATGAAGTACTGCATTATTCTTTCTTTACAAAAGACTTCTTACATGCTAAAATTTGTGTTAGCTTTTTCTACGTTCTACTTTCCCAATTCACTCAATCACTATTTACTAATCTATTTTTGCATCTTGTTAAATCGATGGACGCGGCCAGAAATCGTGCATTGTTCGGCCTTTTAATAACTTAGCTGCATCTCACAATTTTTTAAAGCTAAATTTAAGGGATTCTAGTTGTGAAGAATGTAACTTAAAGTCACAGTTTGGATCTTAAAGTGAAGTACATAGAATATGCGAATGAAAGGCAAATTACTATATTAAAAGTTTAACGCTCAAGAGGCGTGACCCTGCAAAAATGGTTTTCGATGAATGATGATGATTAGAAGGTGGTAGTAGCAGTAGCTGCTTGTGAAAAATAAATTAAGGTTTAAATCATCTTCCTGTGTATTCATTGCTATTGATATGCATGTATGTTTTACTTTATTACAGACGAGCAACATGAAATAAAGTAAAATGGGAAAGACAAATTCTTCGTCGCTGCAATGAATGCTCTGATTTTTCGTGTTTCTGCATTGCTTTAGCTAAAAATCAGTTACATTTTTAGCATAGATGTTCATACACCATCCAATGAATATGCGTTATGATTATTCATTAGGGCTCTTGAATTAGGAGGGAGGAAGTTGTAATTGTAGTTTGTTGTAACTATTTGTTTTACAATAGAATATAATGTCCGCATTCTTCCAGTTTCAATCATCTCACTTTTCCAGACACGTGTATACTTAAAAAATGCAAGATAGTTTTACTTTACTATATGCATGCTTAACAACCTCTTCTGGTCAAGTGTCCGAATGTTTTATAATAAAGTGTAGCTGATTTAAATGGGATAAACATTTTCATAGAATTTATGACATAAAATATAAATATATATATTATGGAGTTGTAGACAAAGTTATAGTACGTAGATGAGCATTGATCTACAGAACTATTCGATTTGAACATATTTGTCCATATTTTTGTTTATGATTCCGTGTCAAAGATTAAAAGACCATTTTATCAACGCAAAGTTACTATTGCCATTTACGGGCTTCTTTTTATACACGTATTGGCGTATTGTTATCAATTTGAACGCGATGTTTGGTAATATATATATTTACGAATTGTACTCGGATTCATTACCCTTATAAATTGTGGAATTATATTAAAATTAAAGTTTAAATATACATGCTATCAACTTTAGCTTTTGTTAGAGATCACGATGGGCTGAGAATCGCTGTGTGGCTGATGGTTAAATTAAGATAAAGTTGCCTTTTGTGCTAATTTTATAATCCCCCCCCCCCCTGTTTAATGCCATGTTATAAAGCTTAGATTTAAAGCACCCAAAAATCAGCTTCCGTTTTCATTTCCAAGTAGGCCGAGTGGCAGTAAAGTTGGTTCCGAAATTGCCTTAACTTATCAAATAATCTTTCAAAGTCAAGTTTGGTAGCTAAATTACCGATAATATTCCGGGTTCCGTAGCTAAAAAGTAGTTTCAAAATATCAGCACATTTAGAATTTGACAGTATATTTACAAACAGGGTGGAATTACAATGTCTTCTGCATTCCGTTCATCCCTAATCCTGTTGGAATTGACATTTATGGTACTTACATTTTTTACCCAGCTTTCCTATCCTATGGATAGTTGATGCATTACAGTATACGTATAATTACCTAGGAGTTCCCCACCCAGTCAACAGCATTTAATTGTTTAAACATGATAATGGTAACAGTTAAATGTAGGTTTCTAGGTGTTTACCTGGAAGTATTTATCTTTTATTTGCCAACACGCCTTTGGTAATGAAACAAATCTTGTTTGCAATAATTATAAAAAGCTGAGCTTCTCATGGGCTGCCAAAAATAACGCCCAAGGTCTCGTTTCTGATGCGGTCAAGGCTGTGGGTTATGACCTTACGGGAGACTCGGGGGATTGGCGTAGAGCCGCTTGCATGGAATTCAATGGAGCTTACGCCAGACGTTCCAACTTTGGAGTAGTTTGCTGTGGAAATCAAACCCTTAACCTCCCATTAGAACTGGAGACTAGTTGGAGCATGAATGATAAGCTGATTAGCTGTACTTTAGAAATGTCTTCTTATGAGGATAAAGATTTTGCTCATTCATTGGTACGAGGATTTAGATAATTAATGTTCTATCTATAGCATTTGTTTTGTTAAATTTAAGTAATTTTAACCAACACGTTATATTTCCATACTTGTAGTGGAATGTGTCACTTTGCGTGTTCAAAATGGCTGGGGCTGTAAGTACATAAAATGCTGCATATTTTAAAGAATGTTATTTGTACTTTTAAAGCTTTTCTTATGTCACTCGTACTTCATTTTATTAAAAAGTTTCCCGAAGGTAAACTTACTCTTGAAAACTACTTCAAATTTGTGACAAAAGAATACCCCGAACCCATAAGGAAAAAGCTGAAGCCCTTGACCGAAAAATGCAAGCCGGGTAGGAAATATGCAAAACGGTTATGAATGACACGACACGACAGGAAACTAAAGTTATGCATGATGATTTTATCTAATTATTCTAACAGAAATTAAAAAAGCTAAGGATCAAGCACAAAAACTGCAGAAATTTACCGAGTGCATCCACAAAGTCGAGCACCAGGTCTTTGAATACTAGGACAGTTTTTAAAACTATAAAACCGGATTTATTTCATAATTTGATGTTTTTTTACAGGTCTGTCATCTCCCATATGCCAAATCCGAATCCGCAGGACCACCACCTGAATTTAGCCCAAAAGTCTGAAAATATTGATTCGAAACTTTACCTCGTTTAATTTATTTGCTTTAATTTATTTGTATAAATTTGTAGATGGAATGCAACGGTTTAGAAGGTTTATACGGAGTCTATAAACCAGAATACTGCTGCAAGAAAGAGAGTTTACCCTTTAGTTTTGAGGAGTTATTTATGTACTTTCCTGTAAGTGAAGCTGCCGATGAAGGCCGGATGAATTGTTCCGCTACTTTTGTTGAGAGACAGATAACTCTGAATCCAACGTTGAAAAAACAATTGGAAATAATTGATACCGCAGAGGCTTCCGAAAACGCTACAGTTACTGAACAAATGGAGGAAGAAATTGTCAATGCTACGAGTCTATTGGATCATGTAGGTTTAGTAACTAAAAAATACAGTCCCTTGCCATTTGCAAATGTGACTATTTTCTTGATTTTGAAGATGAAATTTGAAATACAATGCTACTTTACCGTTTTAGTGCATGACAGCCTGTGATTTCACTCAGGAGAACTTCGTAAGAATGACGTATTTCGTTGAAAAGATTGATTACTATATATGGATATGGCTATGTTCTACTCTTGCATCAAACAGGTTAATGCAGATGGATTGAAATTGGATTATGAGCAAGCCATATCGCTAATGATAAGGGAATTCGGTAAAAATACTGATTATCTGAAGACAATTTTGATTGGGAGGAAATCAAAATATCTTTTTGTCAATGCGTTAGTGAAAAAACCTTTAACTTTCAAAGAACTTAGTAAGTTTCACGTCTTTTAAGTTTTAAGTAGCTTGAATCTGGAAATCTATAGATATGCGTTTTGTTTTAGCCGAAGAATTCCAGAAGGCGGATGAGCTAATGAAAATTAGACTCTACTGCTCATTTTATACAAGTATTGTGCATGAAGTCGAAAGAGCTTTGCATGAAGTATGCCAAACCCACGCAATTAAACCTTAAATTAACAGCAACACGATGAAAATCAATTATCATCTACTGAATATTTCCATTTGCTTTTATTTCCTTTCAGCACTGCTACGACAAGAAGTATGCTGATGGCTGGTTTAACTATATGCAAAAGCAGTGGATGTAGCGTAGCGATGGCCTAAATTAAGCTACGATTGGACAACAAATTCTATATGAATTAACATTAAGGACAAAAATGTGAAGATTACTGATTAATAACTAAAGTATAATAAAAAGTAAACATAATATGCATCTACAGAAAAAATCAACTCCTACAACAAAAATGTCCCATTCTTCTCTGCCTAGAATGGTATTTTCTTAAAAAATTATCCTCTAAGCACATTCTCACTAGGGTTCCACCAACCGTTTGTCCATTTTTGGAGATTATGATGATAAAATTCGCTTCAACGAGCTTAGCACTTGATTTCCAGCTTTACACGCACCAAATATAATTATCTGGGGTTCTGCTTTATTCGCGAATCCAACCAACTTCTTCTCCGTAATAGGCTTTACTAATATTCTTCCATGTCGGGCAAAAGCTCGCAGGCTAAAAAAAGATGATTTATGGACAATATTAAGCAAAATTGAATTAAACCATTATAAGTCTACGCTGCCTCAGTTAACTTATTAAGCTTACACACGAAACACTACACAACAACTGTCTATTATGAATAGTGAGCTCATTTGTCGTGTGGGACACTTACAAATGGAAATCTCCCAAAGCTGATATTCCGCATTGGATAGCCTTCCAAAATGCAAGGTTGACATCTTTTGCAAAGAGGGCTTTCAAAGTATCAAAAGCCAGCTTAATCGATCCAATAACTGGTAGCATTTCGATGAAATCTGAAGCAGTAAATAGTTTTCCTCCTTTTTCTTAAATTTTGAAAACAACACTTTCAATTTATTAACCCAAATGCAAATACTTTAGGTATTCAATCAAAAAAGCCTACCAGCAACGGCTGTAGGAGCGGGTGACTTTTGCGTCTCTGGAGCTTTAAGGGGCTCGGGCTTGGGTTGAGAGTATTCCTCCTTCCCTATGTCTTTTAGAGAGTTTTAAAATTAATTTTTTAAATCGTCTCGTTGATCATAAAACCATTTTGTCCAGGATTCGAAAGCATACATCACTAACCTTGAACTTTGGGTGGGGCTGGCAAATAAGCAGTGAATGAGCTTGGAGGAGATGAACTAGGGGGCCTTGGAGGGGTGTCATTTCTACTTGAAACCGTGTCGGTCGGAATTTCCACAAATGTAGGACTTGCAATAGGCTGAGGAGGACTTGAAGCTTCGGGAGGTTCTTCCGGTTTGGATACTTCGGTGAACTCTGTCTCTGCTTCCTTAGCCCCTTCTTCCTCATCATCTTCTTCGTATTCGTATTCATATTCATATTCCTCGTCATCCTCGGGAGCAACCCCCTCTTCCCCCGTGGCAGTAGCAGGGTCAACTATCTCGTTTGCTACCTTATTGTGAATGGTTTTTCCACTAGGGAGCTCATACTGGTACTCAATTTTAGACGGACGGAGACTCTGGTCATTCGGGTATTCAAATTTCACGTAGAATTTTATCTTCTTCCACTTTTTCATATCACTAGCCTCATTATAGACGATCTCTTCATCCAAACCCCAGCTTGTCTTGTCTAATGCTGGACTTTTTGGGAAGAGGTTGATGGAGTCTATGCCTGAACCACCTAAGCGTTTTGAGATTACTAGACCCGGTACGTCTGCCGGGGTTCCTCGCTCTTTCGCCCATTTCTTCCATTCTTCCGTTGTATCTACTCCTAGGAATGTTTAAATATGTGCGAAGCTATATTATTCGCTTCAAATTTCAAAGCAGATGCTTAAGTTTTGTTTGGAATCAAATGCTGCATCGCTACATGACACTAACATTTTTGCTTTCTAACTCCTAAGTCGAATTTTTATTTCTTTACCTTTACTAAGGTGATCTGTGCCAATTTCTGCTCCGATGTACTCAATTCTGCCATCTTTTCCAAGCTGGTATGTGTCTATTGCACCCTTTTCGGTTGGATAAAAAGATCTTAATCCTTTTATTGGTTTTGTGTTCATTTTGCATGCAATTTACAGTTTTGGAAGTAAATGTTGTTACAAGGCCTTATTGGGGGGCCAATACTTTATCAAAATAAGTAAGTTTATTCAATAAAAAAAACTGCAGTTAGGGGTTGTATAAAGTGAGATAATTGAGATCGCAAAAAGTTGGACTCTACTCGTAAAGATGTAGTTCAGTGAGACTGCCGAGTTATTTTTACTTCCCAGAGAAAGGGTATCGTACCGTACCGTGTAGTTTTTTCGAGGCATGCCAAAAAGTCGCAAAATCTACATCGTACATTTTATTCCCGAAACGCAAACGCTTAACACTTTGTAAGCTGATACTGTTCCTAAGAATTGTTAGAATAAAGTAACTAACTATAAATACATAATGTACAAACAGACAGACCTCATACGACGAGGGAGATATGTCAACCATGCCAAACTGGCCTGATTCTCATTTAATTTAATCATACATAAATAAATAAATGTAAATTGAACTTTTAACCAGTTAAAACAATGCAACAAGCTATGCATTACATTTAGCATTTTCTTTAATTCTAATCTTCGATTTCCCAAGGTCCGCAAAATCCGTTTAGGATAGGCTGAACAGGTAGGCCTCGTCTACAAAGCAAAAGCTCACAGATTAATTGTATATACTTAACTTTGATCATATCTTTCATATCCACTTACTGCAACATTCTACATCGATGCATATCCAGTCTGTTTCTAGCATTATTTGGAGCATTATTGTCAATAGGAATGTCATGAGACCAGAGACGTTCAGCCACCGGGCTTATGGATGGGAAGAGCCTGGCAAGAATATTTGTCTTGTCAACGAATTCTCCCCAGAGGCATGCCTCACCTCCAAGAATCAGTTTTTTCTCAGCTTCAGTAACTAAAAAAATTTAATTGTCAGTTTGTTTTATATTTTCTAAATTCCGCTATCCCCTTATTTCCTTTACTTACTATTTGGCAAACTCTTAATGGGGTCTGCTAGGTAGTAGTTTTTCCAACTCTCGCCATAACTTATATAATTTATGTACCAAGGAGCAGATAACACGGCTTTGTACCCTTGTCGAATATAATTCTGCAAGTTAGGGTTAAAATATAAAAGATAACCCTGCATATTTTGTTATGAAATCATCAGCAAATAAAGGCTGTGTATGTAAACCTGCAAGTATTCTGGCCAAGTCAGACCCCAATCCTTCCAAATGTGAATAACCACTCCCTTGTCTAACTAGAAAAATAAATTAGAATTATAATAAATATGCATAACATTTAAAAGCAACATTTTTCCACATAACTGATAACATCTCCAATTTTCAACTCACTTTGACCCCGGCGTCTAAAGGATCTTGCCAAACTATTGGTGTAACCCCCAAACTTTTAATCATTTCTACATGCCTTTCCGTGTAATGTTCTTGAACTTGAGAAATATTAGAGTAATTGTTGGTCACCATAAATGCAAGGATTTCAGGAGAGGATTCCCAACAGGGTGTGTAAACCTATATTTATACAGGAGAGATGAAATGGCTGTCTTCTTATCTCCAGTGAAGCATATAAATGCAAACATCGTATATTCTAATGTATAAAAGGGAACCTCATCCATTCCCAAATGGATAAACGAGTCCTTCGAAACATTTTGAACAACTTCGGAAAAGAAATCTCTCATGAATGAGTAAACAAATGGATTTGTTGGATCAAAGTTCTCTCGTGCAGCATGATGAGGTGGGTTAGGAGTTCCGGCATTGCTACCATCTCCGTAACAGGGGGTCAAGAGTTCTAGAAACACAGTTTATGCTTGAAATCATTAAGAAATAGATTGATTTGTATAAAATAAAGAAAAAAGTACCAGGGTATGCCTCTCCAAAAGCTTGAGTATGCCCAGGCGTATCAAACTCTATAATAATTCTAATTCCTCTAAGCCTTCCAGCCTCAATTACTCTTTGTACCATTTCAGGACTGTAGATCATTTTCGGATGGTAAGCTCCCTAATTAAATTGAACATTTTAGCAAATATTCCTACAAAACTGAGTTAAACTTATTCAGTCTAGAACAAAAAACCTCTAACTCCTGACCTTAGCAGATAGTTCGGGAAACCTTCTGCTAACATAGGGAAAGCTCTGATCATCCGTAATATGCCAGTGAAACACGTTAAGCTTATTATACATCATTCCGTCCAACAGGTCATAGAATATCCTCTCTGGTAAATAATGTCTAGCAGAGTCAACCATCAAACCCCTATGGGGGAATCGGGGGTAGTCACTGACCACTGTAGCATTTGTGTAAAAGTGCAGCGGTCCTGTAACGTAGTCGTCATTGTTCCAAATGGTCTGTGAAAATGTTTCTATTCCACGCAGCGCTCCCCAAACAGTTTCCGCCTCAATGTAACCAATCCCATCGAAGGTGATGACAAGTTCATCTTTAAAAGTCCACAACTTATTTTAAGTTGTCAATAAAAACGCGATACGAAGCTTCAGTAGTTAGTTAGCCAACTTACAATGCTCATACAAAACTGAATCCTCATTAAGCTTTGGATACTGGGAGCATTCCGTTTCACCGTTTTCCAATCCAATGATTCGAATGTCCAAACTTCTCAGTGCGTAATAACCAGGATCATAAGCCCCTGTTAAGTTGCCCGGAACGGGAAACAGGAACCTGCTGTTGTACTTCTGTACGGCAAAGTCTAAAGGGTCACATTTTCCAAGCAAGGTGGACGTAAATTGGAACGTTGCTGGATCAAATGCCAGTCTCGTGGTTGATGACATTGGAGAGTAAGGTTGAGGCCATATTGAGCCTTGTGGAGCTGGACTGCCCTATAAAGATTGAAAGTTCTTAAAAACTAAAGCTCACTAACTACAAGAAATTAATTATAAATTAGTTATAAATAGGTCACCTCTAAGGGATCCCTAGGCTCGTAAGGGTAAAGTTTAGAACTACTCAAATGCAGTAATGCAGTAAGGCATACTAATGCATGCTTCATGGTGATAAAATGTTAAATGCTATTTGCTGCTTTGCATTGAACTACAAAACTTTTAATTGTATGTTCGGCTCTGTAACAAATAATTAAAATCAAGCAAAAGTAGAAGACCTTTCGAAAATGTCAACAACTAAATGATAAAATACAAAACCACTTAACGTGTTAAATAACAACGATCCCAATGAAACTTTCCGGATTCAATAAACTCAGGGATTTTCATGCAATGCATTTATAAATGTTAAATTAGCTGAAGTGTGATCAATTGCGATTCAGTCTGCAAGCAAGGAAACATTAGCCTTAATGCGTATTTAAATTCAATCATTAGAAGATAAACAGAGACGATCATTGACTTTGCTTTCAACCGTAATATCATATCATTATTAAATGATAATGATATTATCATCCGAGGATATTATCCTGAATTATCAAGGGTATTCACTGGCATTGCTGTAATTATCGAACCCGACAAAAATAAATTATCCAGGAAGAATTTCAATAAGCAAATTTATAATCAGTTGGATTTGCAGCCTATATGTAGAGCACTACCTACCTGAAACGCAAATACAGACCTCACACTCAATATTTTCAACGTGTAAATAAATATATTTATATAATATTTTAATCATGCATGAAAGATTAAGAAGTAAATTAATCTGAGTAAATGAAATGTGCACATTTTTAGTTAAAACAAGAAGATGGCAAGTTGTATTTATAAATTATGATGATAAAGATGAAATGGTTATTGTAAGACTTTGGAGAGTAAACCTTGTAGTTATAGAGCGTTGTTACATGGAATATCTTCCGTAGTACGGTAGTTAGGATTGGACAACGGTCGGGGTTTCGGAGGGGTCTGGGGGACGGTG